>APFE030050578.1:0-24229 GCA_000404065.3 Pinus taeda
AAAAAACTTATAAGTTTAATTTTTTTATTGTGAAGATATATAATTCTCATACTTTTAAAAATATTTTACTATTAGAATTAAATAAGTTCTTTCATCTTAACTAATATATTTCAATATCAACTTACTTCATATATATAATTCAAAAGTATTTTAATATAGAATTTAAATAAACCATTTGAATATCATCATAACTAATATATTTTAATATCAACAAATATTTCAATACTCAAGTTAATTAAAATATTTCAATGTCAATTATGTACATATTATATATTATGTACATATTATATATGGATAACAAAAATTGTGAATATATTATGCTTAAAGCAATTGAAAAAAACTCAATTCCTATGATTAAAGCATTTATAGTCTTACTATTTCACATTTTGATCCTTTTAAGGTGTCAATTTTGTTTGAAATGTAGCAAATATTTGTTGGAATTGCAAGTTTAAATTATGTAGCTAACACAATCCAAGTGCCCAAATGAATTACAGGCGTTGAATCTATTTATGCATCCAAAAATGCAATTTAAACATTGAACCTATTTATGCAAGAGATAGAACCAATAGTGGTCAACATGTAAATCTATTGCTAAGAAGCCTTGGTAAGAAATAATAAGTAATAAAACAATACACACTTGTATGTATGGAGCTAAATTTTAGTAAGAGTAGCAAGAAAGCTCAATTTGACTTTTGCCTTAGTCAATTGAGTAAAATCGAAATCTCTAGAAAGAGAGAGAGATAGAACCAATAATGGTCAACATGTAAGTCTATTGCTAAGAAGCCTTGGTAAGAAATAATAAGTAATAAAATAATACACACGTGTGTGTGGAGCTAAATGTTAGAAAGTGTAGCAAGAAATCTCAATTCGACTTTTGCTTTAGTCAAATTGAGTAAAATCAAAATTCCACATCACCAGACAATTCAGAGGCAATTATCTTGAGTGACATGGCCTTGTCACTTAGTTGGCTCAATTATTTTGAGTTAGAGGCTAAGAGTAGAGTTGTGCATGTACTAATTGCTAAGTTTTAGCAATCTAATTCAGTTATGTATAGTTGATCTCGGTTAACTGAGCTCAAGTCTTTAGTTGAGTCAGTTGAGTAGAAGAACTCTTGTTAACTCAATGATATATCAGTTAACTAGTCAATCACATAAATATAGCTTATGCATGCATGGAGTTCGAATTGCCTAACTAGAGTAGAGGTCAGAGGCACATTGTAATTATCAAATATATACTATTTGATTGTATAGAGTTGGCAATTGATCAACTGAACAATTCTTTGTGAATTGTGCAAGGAAACAGGGAATTCCCTATTATTTAGGAGCTCAATTTCTCTTTAATTGTGTAAGGAAACAAGATCTTGTGATGTCATGAAATTGGCTAAGTGTTGGCCAGTGTCAGACAAGAAGCAAGAGAACAAGTTTGCAAGTGCTAGAGCTACTTCCTACTTCATACTTGAAGCGAGCAATTGTAATAGGTTCTCAGTCTCATCTAATTAATTGAAAGTGAGATAGGAGTTTTCCCAATTGGGTTCCTTAGGAAAACATCGTTTTTCTTATGGTTTTGATGTATGCATGTCATTGCATGTGCTTCTAGATTGCTGATGTCTTTCTACATTATTATAAAGGAAATTTGTAATTCTTGTTTTCAGTTTGAATACATCAGTAGTAGCAATTTCCATTAAAAATCTACGCTAAATTGAAACATAGTTTTAAAGTAATTTTAGAAATCAATAAAACGTATAAAATAATTAAATATTTCCAATAATAATAAAGAATTTAGTTAAAGAAAAAGACTATTAAAATATTAAGTAAGTTGTAAAATATATAATCAAAAATAAGATAAAACATTTTCATATGAGAGATACTATAAAAGTTAAAAACACATTTTTAATGTAACTGCAAACAATTTGTTGATATTTAAAATAAATTATTAAATATCACAAATAAAATAAAAAAATTGACTAAAAATGTGAGATTAAAATATAAAATAACTTATAAAATAAAAATGAACAATTAATTTTGACTCTTTTTTCTTGATTTTAAACATAAACCTATCAAAATGTCTATTGTGAAATTTACTTTGGAAAAATAACTTATCAAATCACAAACCTACCAAAAAAAATCTAAAAACAACACTTTAATTGTAAATAAACATACATAAATAACTCTAACCTTTTTCTAATGGAGAAAATTAGAAAAGAAAAAAATAATATAATTTTTTAAGTCTTATATATTCAATTAAACATCACTTATATATATGAAAACATGGAACTTTCAAGTTCCACAATTTAGGGAATCGGTACTCAAAAAAGGGTTTTGGGATATATGGGACACCACCTAATTCCTTGCATTCAATGAGGTTACAAAGAAAACAACCATTCCCCTAAACTAATCATTATTCTTATCTCTAATGTTATTAATGATATATTTTTATCCACATAGTGTAACCATCTTAATTTAACATTGTTTTTTCGACCCATTATTTCTATTGATTTATTCTTTCTGCATGCTAGCAAAAGATATCTACATTAACATTTCTTTCTTTCAAACCAATAATAGTGAAAGTGGAAAATTGTGTCCCTGTTGGGATTGAGCCACATAAGTTATTATGAGAAATCCACCATCCTCAACATTGATTAATTGGAGAGGTTACGAGGAATCTCTTCATTCAAATCATTTTTTTCGATTCTAGTCGCTCCAAAGTAGATATGCTACCAAGAGAAGCAGGAATTTGTCCTTCTAGTTGGTTCCAAGAAAAAAAAATTGCCAAGTCTAATTGCTCCAAAGTAGATATGTTACCAAGAGAAGTAGGAATTTGTCCTTCTAATTGATTCCAAGATAAATTCAACAAGCGCAAGCTACTCAAACTTCCTATACTTGCAAGTATTTCACCTATAAGTTAATTGTTAAACAAATCAAATATTATGTTGGTAGACTCCACAAATGATATATTGTACTATCTTCCTTAACTTCTTATACTTTCATGTATTTCACTTGTAAGATAATTGTTAGACAAATCAAATATGGTGTTGGTAGACTCCACAAATGATAGATTTTGCTCTCTTCTTTTTTACCAATATTGGTCCCTATAAGTGTTCTATGATATTCGAATTATGATGGGTTTTCCAATAAAATGCATTTATTGTAAATTATTGAAATTGCTCAAGACTAAATAGTATTGGTCCACTAAATTTATTACGGGATAAAACCGAAATATACAATTAGGCAATGTTTGTAATCCATTGATGAATCCCACCGTGAAATTTATTATAAGCCATGTTTAAAACTTGTTACTATTTCAAAGATGTGATATACACAGGAAGTTTAGCTGTAAATTTTTTTTTGCTCAAATATAATAATTGAAGTTTGCCACAACTAGGTAAAGATGGAGGCAACAACCCAAAGAATTTTTTTTTTGATAAATCTAAAGGTTGAAGTTTTCCAAGTTTTCGACAGTTAAATAAGGATGAAGACTGAGGCTTGGAAATATTATTGGAATGAACATAAAGATCTTGAATGGAAGGTGGAAACCCTATGTGAATATTTCTACTAAACAAGTTCAATGACCCATCAATCCACGATAATGAACTACAATTATATCATCAATACATGATAATGAACTACAATTATATAAAGTTGAAATTGTTTTGTGATAATTCACAAGAAATAAATGTGCCATTCTATTAAGGATATTCCTAGGGATACTCCCTGAGAATTGGTTGTCATTCAACATTACAAATGACTTTGGCTGGTGAAAGAAAGACAATAGAAAGACTGACCAGTCATTAAGGATTAGAAGTCTTCAAGTGTCATCTAATGTAGTTTGTGCCAAATTTGGTTCTGCATTAGATTAAATTTTTACATACTTGAGTTCATGTAAATATTATTATGTTGATCAACACAAATGCTAAGAATTTGTTTTTGATTTTAACTTTCTCACTCCTTGTTTGTTTGTCCTAGGAGTTTTGTTTCTCTTTATAATGAAAATTTGTGTGAAGTTTAGAAATTGTTAGTTACAGTGTGCTTTGAGAACCATTGAAATAAAGTTCGAGCTAATGAAAATTTGTGTGGAGTTTAAAAATTGTTAGTTACAGTGTGTTTTGAGAGCCATTGAAATAAATAGGCTTCTTGAGGGATAAATTAGGCCTCTTCTAGGCTGAAT
The DNA here is from genome assembly GCA_000404065.3 of Pinus taeda. NCBI lineage: Eukaryota > Viridiplantae > Streptophyta > Pinopsida > Pinales > Pinaceae > Pinus > Pinus taeda. The sequence goes on from APFE030050578.1 coordinate 4,165, forward strand.
TGTCCTTTTGGTAGCTTCTACGCCAATATTTTTACAAAAATTATATTTCCTTTCTTTGATACATGATCTCTTCAAGGGACTTTACATCATGACCTTGAATTTGGCTATTCTTCACAACCCTAGAGCACTCAATGGGTGCTTTGACCTAGGACAAATAACCAATGGTCAAGAAAATCATTTCATAATTAAATAAATTTCTTTTTGCAAATAAGTATTTTGTTTTCTTTCTTTTGACAACTACAATAATTACATCTAATCATGACATCATTATAACTATGAAGACCAACATTAGTTACTTCTTCAAAAAAGCTTACTTGAAACCTTAACAATGTTCTTTTGCCACAACCTTGAAAAATTCCTCAAAATGGTAATTCAACCAAATTATAAAAAAACTTACAGTGATGATAATGTTCTTTAATAGAGCATGTGGGGGGGTTAAAGGGAGGAGTATGTGAAGCTAACTTGTCTTCGATCAATGCTATGTCAATGTAACCTAATTTTTTGGAAGAATTATTTTCAGTATTTCCTATATGAATGTTAGGTGTGCTAGATTCTAAGACTTTAAATATTGTTTTTTCCATTTATGTTCAGTAAGTTTTGACGGTTCATACAGAGAAATATTAGCTATAGTTCTCTTCATTTATTTGACCAAGTCATATTCTAGAGTTTCAATCTAAACATTTTTGGTTGAGGTAGAAGTTATATGCTATGATATGGTTACAAATTTCAATAGGAACTTCACATGTTACAAATCTCCAATGTCTTCTAGGTAGATTTCTCCTCAATTAAACTCGTCTCTCCTTTTGTACTTCACATTTATTCTTATACGCATACTTTCTCTAAAATGAAGTGCATGTGTGATATCTCTCAAAGGAGGCCGAATGTCTACTTTATATAGCCTTCCAAGGGCTCTTTAAGCCCATTGGGAGGTCAACTTCAGCTAGCTAGCTGACCTATTCTTGGGAGCACTATAAACATTTTTCCAAAATACAAAATGATTTTTTTTCTTTGATACAAGAGCCCAAATGGGTCTTTACATAATGACAATGACCTTTTGACTCAAGAAAATCTTATAGGCATGCAATGGATGCCTAACATATTAACCAAAGACTCAAGCATGAACCCCATGCTTTATAAAATTTTATTTTTACAATTTACTTTCTTCTTCTGATTAATATATAATAATTACATCATGACACAAGACAAATGATTATTATGAAGACCAAAACTAGTTACATTTACCAACAAATGAGAGCATTTTGATTCAACTAAGCCATAGGAGCAACACCAATTAAGTTTCCATTTTGAGTTTCTCGCTCAATTTGGGACAAAGTTTCATTTGATATGAAGACAGAAAGAGAACATGGTTCATGATATATGTTTCATGATGAGATTGTCCAGTCTTTCAAATGTAGTGAAACAATATCTCTTCAAGATGATGACTCTTCAGGCATTTCGTGCTCACCAAGGCAACCTGCAATACGTCCTGCAATTTTGGACTTGAGGAAACCTTAAAAACCATACGATATTCACACGTGTGAACATTAGAAGACAAATTTCAAAAATTTGAAGTATTGATGTGTCTCTCAATAGATCGAAGATCCATATTTATATAACATTTCCAAGAGGCTCCATTAGCCCTTTCTAGGCCAACTTTTCCTTCGGTAGCCGACTTGGTTTTGGGAGCCTTCTAGACATTTCTACTTTCAAAATATTTTTTCTTTCCTTGATACAAATTCCCGAAAGGGTATTTTACAATATGACAAGGGCTCTTGACTCATGATAAACCCTAGGAGAATTCAATGGATGCTTGACCTAATGACAAAGTGACTTGAGCACGAAACCCCTGCCTTACAAAAATCAATTTCTTTCTTCTTTTGATAGATACATAAGAATTACATCATGACATGAGTCAAATGAAAATTATGAAGACCAAAACTAGTTACATTATTCAACATATCGAAGTATGTGGGTAATGTTTTGTAACAAAAGATTAAATGTTATCAGATTATGTTTATTTCTCAAGTTATCGAGTGAGTTCATTGGTTAGGATGAATAGGTTCTCAAATTTTTAAATATTACTTGAATACTTTAAATGCAAAGAACTTTCGTATAACTCACTTGTACTAATATAATGTTCTTGTGGTTTTGTCAAGACATTTCTCAACATCCATTATGACACATTCTAATAGTTTCTCTCATTTGATGGTGTGCTATAGGATGTTCAACAAAACATGTATTTGTCAACTCTATCTCCATCGTGTGATTTAAGTTCAAGTATGATAGAAGAAATTAACCTAACATCTGCTACATCATCTAGTAGGCAAATATCAACTAGAGGTGAAAAATTAGAAGAAAATTTCATAGACACATGGAAATTTTTCTCGCTAAAGGGGGATCATGTTCTTATGATAATGATAGCATAGAATAAATTGAGGTTCCCTTCAGGTACAAACATCTATTGAAACAATGGGCACCCAAGGATCTTCCTGAAATAAACACCGATATTTTTGTTAATGAAAGTTGGATATACCACATTGCCCCATCGACACTACATGGTTTGGGGATATTTTCAATGGATGGAATAAAGGTATGTTAAGAAGGATTAAATGAATACATGGAGTATGTCGGACCTGGTTACAACTACAATGATTTGGTATGGCTAGTCCAATATGCCAAAAGTATGTGAAGATATGGAGTGGTCGCAAATTATATACAACTAAAAGACAATGATGAAAATAAAGGCACAACTATGCATATTGATGGAAGGCCAAAAGCAACGGGGAATATTACAGGGTTTATAAATAGTACACAACACGCCACCACAAATAAGAAACCCAATTACATATTTGAGGGGTGTGAAGGAAACTGTGTATTCATATGTGCCATTAAATCAATAACTTCAAGGGAGAGTTTCTCATTGATTACAATTTGAATAGAATAAATACAAATATTACTGTGATGGGGGCGATATGTATTCAATTTTACCCAACTTGTAAAAAAAATTATTGTATGTTATGATTGTGATTCAGTACAATATAGTGTTAGACATCTTGTAAGTTGACGAAACATTTTAATACGTCATGGTTAAAATAATGTGTCATGTTGACCAAGGTCAAAGGGAACTAAACTCACAATAGGTAAACATCAATATAGTTGTACGTAAAATAATATAACCATGAGATATATATACAAGTAGTATTTTATCCATTATAGAGTAAGTCAAATTTCTATTTTTAGGCATCATATAACTAAATTAAAGATTCACTATGCATATGAACAACATGAGAAAATGCATTCCTTCATCCTTTTCAAAGTATTGTTGCTATACAATATGGAATATATATTGATCCTATCATAATGCCTCTTGCAAGAGCCTTCAAAGGTGATGAAGTTTATATAAATTTAGAACCTTTTATATTGGCCATGATATGTCGTGAAGTTTCTACATAAATTTAGACATATGCCAATAGTGGTTTTCTTATTAATATAATGATGACTAAATATGGATGAATTGAAAATTACACATATTTGATAAACATGGTGATAAGGGGAAGGCACCAGCCTTAGAGAATTCCATATATTCTCGTGAGGAAGAGGTTACTAAAGAATAATATTTTATGTTTGTCGATCCAACCCAAGAAATAATGAAGCTTTGAATGAAAGAAAACAAGAAAATTAATTCTTTAGTTCTAACTCAATCTCAAACTGATGAGATAAAAGGTGAAATCAAAACCTTAATGCAACAAGTTAGTCTGTATGCGGTGAGAAACTCATTTAATTGTTTCATTTATTTTTTTATGGTTTAGTTATCTCATCCTTTATAAAAAAAATCTTTATTTTATAGGAATTTTTGGAGGAGCACAATATTCATGCTACAGGTATGGGGGTCGACGTTGGTAGCAACACCGATGCTCTACCTATGAGTGATTCACCAGCCATTGATACTGTTAGACTCACTTAACCACCCATAGTAGAATATGCACCCCCTGAACAACATAAGTCAGGATCTTCACATGATGTTATGGATACAGAGCATGATCTGATTACAAAATTTGAAGTGAGATTTCCTGGATCTTCCTGTGTTACTAGCGTCAGATCACTACCAATCACATTTTTGGTAGGTGATGACAATGTCCCCATGAAAATAAAGAAACTTCCAAGTATTTAAGAATCATTTTAAAAATTAAGTACAACATAAATGAAATTAACATATTTTCTGTCATTATTTCAAACCTTGTATATCTTTTTTTAGGAAATGATGTATTTTATAGGTGTTTGTATGACATAATCTTGGAAATATTTGGGTCGACCATTCATACAAACTAGAAATCCCAAAGTTCATGGTTAAAATATGAACTTATTACGAGGATGGTTCACATGTTCAGTGACGGTACCTTCAACAAAATTGTAGTTTCCTCAAAGGCGGACCTACATTTAAAATATTTGGGGTTAATATAGGTCTCAATTTGAAAGGGCTAAGTTATATGAGCACCTTCCATTGATTATATAGATGGAGTGGAGATTTTTCGTGGTAGATGAAAACGTGAAGGCACTTCGAAAAGCAGGGAAGACACCACCTGAACCAAGAAGGTATGAGGCACTTTTAATAATGTAACTATGATGCTTTAACATCATTGTGACATCTAATTAAGTTTTTCAATGTTTTAAATATAGGCTCCCAGATACTTCCAAAGCCACAATGGCTAGAATATCCAAACATGGGCAACATCATCTTGGCCTGGGTGGTTACTCGAAATTGACCACAAAAATTGTAAGTATATAAAAAAATAATTTGCATCCAAATTATAAATTGTTAGCAATTTTAATTTAATATCACAGAAGAAGAAAAAATCATGTTCTAATGCAAATTTGAAGGGGTCATAATTCAAAGAGGCTCCCATGGAGGAAGACCTAAAGCTTACTTTCAAGTACGGCTATCAACCTGTGGTTGAACGAAGGACAAGCTTGGTGTCTTCAACATCTTCCACCACCCAACCAAACACTCAGGTAAATAAAATCAATTAATAACATTTATAAATCATTACTTATACAATCTATTGGTTATTTACTTTTGCCATAAAGTAGGTAAGCAATTTAGGTACAATACATGAGCCTACTGATGGTGGAGTACATGATCTTCACATTGATGTCTAGCTCGGTACTGGAGGTATTTCATCTGTTATAAAAAAATTACTTTATGGAATACAATTAAAAATATTTAAATTCAAATGGTGTTTTAATTATAACCTTTCTTGTTTCTACACCAGAGCGTGTATAGGATGTGGCTAAAGAAGAGGAGCAACATATGGCCACATCCAAAAGTATTTTTTCTTCCCTCCACTATCGAAGCATGTAAAGAAAATTGTACTACGCTTTTTATTAATAAAACGTTTCCTATAATAATAACTATAAATATGAGTTTAATATTTCTTTCTTATTGCAGTTGATGCTCTGCACCACTTGCAACAACATAGTCATATGACTAGGCCAGCAACAAGACATATTACAAAGACCACAACAACTGAAGGGGGGAAAGACCAAGACATCAAAGATAATTACATATTAAAAAAGAGAAAGAAAGTTGATAAAAAATGACCGGACATGTTTATTTAGACCCTGTTTTTTTTAGTACCACATTTTTACTAAGAGGTTGAATTCCTCATCGCATGTGCACATGTAACTTTAGACTATCTTAATAAAAGTTGTGATTTTTCCATTGCAAAAAATTAGGACAATTTTGTTTCATATTGTGTAACATATTTTTGTGATTCAAGGAGGGTGTAGATACTTCTCAAACAAGGCATCAATATTGATCAAGAAAAACAATATTTCCTCATGTCTTCGCCAGTAGCATTTGAGCCATCTATTAATTCCAAATATACTCATGCATAGATTCCATACATGCTAGTGGTGAAGATTGGAGGAAATATTGGTTGTCTTGACCACTATCGACGCTCTGTTTGAGAAGTATCTTCAAAATTACACTTATGTTTTGATATTGTTTCCTTTTTTAAATTACAGTGTTAACCAGTGCACAATGTAAAGAAAAATCTGATCCTATTTTTATTAATGAATAATAACAAAAAATATCAAGTTAACATTTCTTTTTTGTTACAGTTGTTGATCCACCCCTCTTGTGGAAACCTCGACAATGTCATGAGTACATGAATAGGCCATCAAAAATAAAGAAAAATAAAAAGAAATGATTGTAATAGTTGTATCATTAGAAACATCACATACCATATTATGAAAACATATTTTTAATGATAGTTTTTTTTGAGATGAAGTATTTTGTGTCTCTGAGTAATGAATCAATGTTATATGCTAATGAATAATTTCTATATGTCTCTTTATGTACATGATGTAGTTTTTATGATAAAATTTATTGAGATGAAATATTTTATGGATTTACAAATTAATGGATAAATGAATGTTTGCTATTTGTTTTTTTTTTTTCTTTATGTATATTCATGTCTTTCTTTCAACTATTTCCTATTTAGTAGATAGATTGGGTATTGGAGAATTGAGAGTGATGTGATGGGGGGAGGGGCCATGCGAGATTCCACCTTCATGTGGTTGACCGTGTTCAATAGAGAATAAATTGGGGTTTGGATAATATTGGAGCAAAACACCCTCAATCCAACATAGCAACAACAAAGTCAATGTTGACTTCGCTGTTGCTTTGTCGAGTGGAGGGAGGTTTGCTTCACGATCAAACTACTCCAACAATTTATTCTCGAAACCAAGAGGAGCTCATTCAAGTATTCATGCATGTAAGTATTTTTAATTATTATTTATTCATGCAATTAAATTTAAATATTTGATCAAATTTAATATAAGTTTGCCTCATTGTTCTCATGAATATGCGTAAGACAACTAGTTTCAATTCAGATGTTGAAGTGGAACAACTATTTGAAGAAAATAGCTCAAAATGGTAGGGGTTTAGGTGAGCCATTTTTTTTTTTTGTCTTGTTCGAGTGCGAGTTAAAGTTTTATAATAACTTGCAAACTTTTCCATGAAAAAAAAACATGTAGTATTTTTCATTATTTGATAATTGTGTCTGTATTTGAGTGAAAGACCATAAACTATCATTTTTCATGCAAAGCGGTAGGAGAAACTCTTACTCTATTAATTAGGCATAAGGCACTGGTATGATTTTTCTTCTATTTTATTAATTATTTATTGCATCTAACTTATCCTCCTTCCTTTCTTTTGTAGGTACTTTCATTCGCATATTTGTATTTGAAAGATTAACTACTATTGGAGTCATATATGTGAAAAAAAACTCATCGAATTACTTCTAAACTTTATCCCATCAAGCACTTGGCTACCATGTGTGTGATTTGGTTTTGTGCTGCATTTGATTTCAAGCAATTTTTTTATTTTTACATTGCAAATCTTCCAAGACCATAAATGTTGAGAAAAACTAGGGAAAACAGAATTAGGGTTTCTTTTATAATGGTTTCTCCTTTTATATTAATAATTCTTGTGATATAATGTTATTTCATCATCATCATCATTATTTTGTGTTCATCATTAAGACAATTCCAATAAAGAAGATCACAATGCAAACAAGAATACCAGAAATAGGCTCCGTGCCAGGGAAAAAACCCCTCCACAGGGGAAAAACCCAAAAACTTCTCTTCTTATAGAAAATCAAGGAATACTTCCAAGACCTTTGATCAAGGCAACTCACCAAGTGATAGGCCAGCCACCCAAACAACAATGCTTCCCTCTATAACTTAGGCTTTTTCTCTTCTCTAGCTCAAAATATGAATAGAGATAGATTTCTTCCCATACGTGTTAGCTTTCCAAACAAAGAATTGAGGCACAAGCCAAACAAATAGACCTTATTTCTTTCCTCGTTATCCTTCACCTCTTTCTTGCTCTAAATTTTCCTCAGACTTCTTGAAGAGTTTGAATTACTTGTGTGACTTAAAGGAGGTCTAATACCTCTCCTCTGTTAAGAAATCTAGGGCATTATGTGAGTTACATTCTTCAATTTTATTTCTCTTATCTTTACATTTACTTGTGAAATTATATGTTGACCATGTTAGTGTTCCTTTCTCAAATAAATTCCAAAAAATATATTTGAAGGAAAACATTAAAGCAATTATATTTCAGAGGCTTGCCCCTTGCTCATTCAATGTTTTGTTTTCTATAATGGCTATGCATTCAAAGGAAAATTTCTTGTTAACAAAATATTTCCATGTAAAACGATCCATTTTTTAGAGACGATGATAAAAGTTGAAACAAATAAAAATTGTGTTCGTTACCCAAGTATCAAATGTTTGGAAATCTGTGAAACGAGCTATAAGTCGAGCACAACATCCCTTTCAAGACGTTTGATCGCATTTCTTACTTATGGAGAGGTTCCAAAAGATTTATTTATTAATATTATAATCAATACTATAGAAAAAATTTAGAATGAACTTAAATATGAAACAAAAGCTTGAAAAGTTGTAAAGCAATATAGAGATTTAGATGACGACCACATATATCTTAGAATGTTATCATGTGGAATTCATTTGCATGAATGAATGCTTATTGGATTGACCGGAACCATCGTTGGGGTACCATGAATGAAATGTGAAGCAATTATCTCAAAATAAGTATCTGGAATAACTTGCACATGCTCCTAGTGGTGATGCACGCGAAAAGCTATGGATAGTTATAGACATAGATCCTATTAGACTTTACATAGAACCAGGTCATTAGTTAGTCCCTTGATGCTGATAGGAAAGAGAGAGGAAAAGAATATAATCCCACTAGTTAGTGAAATATTTCCATGTTAATGGTAAAATACCCTAATAATTAAATATAAGGTTAGTCTATGTGTTACATTCATGGTATCTTTATGTGTTGCATTTCACATAGTATTCAAACATTTATGATCACTCGATGTCCAAGACTTGTATCCATTTCACTTGAATGAATCAAATTATCTATGTGAAGTCATTTCTCGCTCTGTTTGATCCCTTTTAACTCAATCATAAAATACAAGCTCCTAAGGACCTCTTGATCAACTAAGATTTTTATTTAAGTGTTTATTCTCTAATTTCCATTATTGGCGTAGTGTTTATCTGTGATTATTCATAGTCCACATTTATAGTATGGTTCACACTTATTTCTGGCACTTTATCTCATGTCCTATAGCTCATGAATAGTATGGTTCACACTTATGATTAAAGGCTCGCACTTTGTAGCTCTATTTCTAAGGTTAACTCTCTAACGTTTGTGACCATCTCACAATGATCTTGTAGTATATATGATATTGAATTCTCTATGGAAGGTTCTTCTAGGAGGTCAAATTCTTCCTCTTTATATAGTCTTCTAACGGCTTGACTAGGCCTCTCTTGGCTGAATTCATATTTGTTGGTTGAATTCACATTTGTTGGTTGAGATGTCACTTTTGTCCACCAAGAATAATTTGAATAAGAGGGCCAAATTGAATTCCTGAAGTCACTGTAAAGGAGGGTTGAAGTGACCACTGTAATAACCAACTGCCCAGAAAATGTACTCGATCAACTTCAGAAGTGATCACAAAAGAGAGAGTGAATCTCTCTGCAATTCTCGGCCAAAGTATCAACATAAACATATATATAAGAAATTTAAGTCATTGTATCAATGAACCCTTGAGGAGAACGAAACTTCAGCTAATATAACCTTCTTAAGCTTCTTCTCACTTGTAGATATACCCTGTAATACAAGACCAAAATATTTGGAATTGCAGGCCGAATTTGATGCGCTTGATGGTAGTTGAAATTATGCCAACAAACCCCCCTTAAGCACAATTGAGAAGCATCCTAGTTAATGAGTCCTGGAAATTTTCAACCATTATAGGTACTAATATACAACATAAATGAAATAATGTTAGGTAAGGAGGAAAATCTGGTGGGAATAACCCCCCCACTCAAAATAAGAGTGCTTCTGTCAAAAAGTTGAACTATTAAGAACCTGTGTGCTTCACACCTAAGAGCTCCTCCAAAGATGGGAACCATTGTTGCATGAAAATATTGGTGAAGATGTCTATATAATACTCAAAATAATGGAAATACTTCATATCAATTACTCATTTATTCATATTCTCTATGATGTAGTGCATGTGAACCTTAATTTGCTTGGCCTGTTGTCTCTAAAATCGGTCTCTATAAAACTTGAGTGTATTTTGGTTAACGCATTATATCACTATAGGAAGTTGAACTTGTACATTAATATATACCAAAATGTCTTAAAAGCAATGGCTTGAATAAAAATCTTCCTTACACCCCTATGGTCTTCCACTACTAATGAAAGAGCAGTACTTGTATGCTTCTTACTTTACCAACACATGGGATTGAAACCAAGGTAGAAAACATATCTTAATATGGATTTTAAATATGTTCTATCACTATAGCCAAAGCCTTTTGGGTTTGAAAGATTTTTCTTTGAGCAAATTGTTGGGCAAAAAATCATACCTTTTGAACTCCTTTTCCTTGGGTCGAGAGAAAAATTGAAAAGCTTCTAGATATATTATAAAATCGTTGTTAAGGAAAGATATTCAGAGAAATTTTGGCAAGCATTTTTGGAAGATTTAAGAACCCTTGGAACCTTAATTGAATTACCCTCATACACTTGATAAAATTTAAATCTAAAATTTCAAATAATTTTGAGTTGTGGCTTTCTCATCTTTTGGAGGGATTTTATTGTTGATTTGTGGTAAGGGTTTGTCTTCTTTTGCATCACACTACTACATATTTTTCTCGAAGGTAGGCTTATAGTGGTTGATTTATTGTGTTCTTGGTAGGATTTGATACTAATTTGATCTCTTCCTAGTTTAGGATTTCATTTTCATAATTATCTAAATTTGAATGTTAAAACAATCTAATCTAAAGTATTTCATTGCATATCCTAAGCACTCAACATTGTCACATAGTAATCACAGGGATCATAATAGGTATCTAAGTCTTTGTTTCTTTCCTCTTTGGTAATTGGCCTTTGGCTTACAGTGGTACCTTTGAGGTATGGAGCATCCTTGGAGCTGATTTTTCTGCTTTTTTGGCTTGAGAAATAGCCGGTTTGTGTTGGTTATTGTTTTGGCTTTGTTCTTGCTCTTGTATTATTTGATCTTACATGATTTTGAGTTGATGCACACTAACAATGGCCACAACAGGCCTATTTCATATTGACAACAATACCTTGCATCTTTTGAAGTTAGTTTATCTGCATTTTTGTGGTATATTGAATAGCAGATTGTGATTTTTATCAAGGCTAACCTTTTGCTCCCTTGTTAGGTTATCTTTGTCCACTTTCTTAAATAATTTCATTTCATGATTTCACTCCATTGCATAGTTTCTTTTCTCTTATTTCGTAAGTTGCAACCTTTTGGGTTGCGCTTCAGTCACCCTAAATCTTTGTTAGCTATCTCATCTGTCTTTTAGTTAATTGGTTCAATATTATTTGAGTTTCACTTGTTCCTAATTTCTATATATCATAAAGTGAAGAACATTCTATTAAACACCATAACTAGAGGCACTTGATATTTTCATTGTCTTTGTCATTGTTTCATTAAGAAATATAAACTTGCTTCATTGATTTGATATTGGAATCTTGTAGCCTTATGTTCTAAATTGGATATTTCAATAAATCTTGGTTATAAGTGGCGTAAATTGAAGCATATTGTCATTATGTCATCTCTTTGAAGCTATCTAATTTAATCATAATCTCTCATTTGCATCCTAGGATTAACTTTTCCATCCTCATTTGGCATTTGACCATTATAAATGGAATTGTGGACCTACTTTGTAATTGCAATCTTATTGTACTTTGTAAATGATAATTACTTGCAAGTTGTTCTTAAATTGTATATTGCTCATATTTCTAGTTTTGTTGATCTTACTAACTTTCCTTGCAACACTACTTATTTGGTAACTTGAAATTTTAATATTTCACAAGTGGTATAATCTATATTGAGCATTGTTCATTAGGCACTAATCCTTAATTGATAATCTTGATATTGCATCATTGATCTCAACTAATTCATCCCGTTAAGATTCATTGTGCTCATTTAATAATAACACTTGCTAATTTATCTCAATTCTAGTTGCCTAGAGAGGTAGTGATCTTGACCTTAATCTCCTAGGACCTATTGTTCCAACAATTTTTCCTTTTCATCATCATGCCAAGATTGTATTTTTTTTAAACGCAGACCTCTATTGAATATTTGATGACAAAGGTCAGTCATTGAATAATCAATGGTTATCGACTGGAATAACCGTCAGCTAATCGACACCCGAATCGACAGATAGAAGTGTTGGTAGTTTAACACTTTCGTCGGACATAACTCTCATCTGTCGCATATATGATCCCTCTCCGCCAGCCTACAAGTGTCGGCGATAACACTCTTGTCACACAATTTACCTATATCGTTGATTACTCGACTATTAAACGCCACTTTCTCCCATCGAATAAAATGACTTATGTGCTGAATATCCGACTTCGGCCTGGCATGAGACCTGTCAGATATCTAACATTAGATCCATTGGATATCTAATGATTTTTAGTGTCACAAAACCAACTTATAAATGTTTATTTTTTAATGACCATTTTGGCATTTTTATGTGTCAGATAATTGACATTTGTATTGTTGAATATCTGGTGGTTACTAAAATGTTGATTATTCAACAGAATTCCCATGATGATTTGATGAGCACCGATGTGTCAAATAGCCAATGCCAATAAGTCGCATATCCGACTAATAGTCGTCAAATTTTAGCCTCATTTGTACTAATGTACTAGTGAAATACATACATACATACATAATATAGTCTGCATTAAAAACATGCATAATAATAATAATTCTTCCTTGTAATTTTAATTTCTTAAAATTATAACTTTTCAATATAATTGTTATAAGTTTTATAGGTTTCAGTGTTTTCATAGTTTATAGTTTATAATTTTTTAATAGGTTTATTTTATTTTATTTTATATTATATATTGTATTAAATGAAATGTAATAATAGATCTAAGGCTTTTGCGATCCATAATGTAGAAAACAATCTTTTTGTAAGTTTTATGGAAGTTTGTAACCTTGCTTCAATCTTTATTTAAAATTTTATGATGAGAGTCTTGTGCAATTGTTTTGTTAATATTTTCGTTACTCTATAATCTGATCTATTTATTATGAATTGATTCAATTTATGCAATTTTAAAAAAGCTTTTTGCAGTGATCATGATTTGTATATGATTCATATGCAAAATCTTGGATGGTTTTAAATATAGATTAAATCCATATTTTCATCATTCATATATGCACATAAGCTTAACCAATTTAGATCATTTTATTCCAGCTAGATAGGTGTTTCATTTTTTGTTTGTTTGTGATTTGGTAGCTACTTGTTCATGGTTATTGGACCGCACTTAGATTAGTCATAGTTAAACTTCTTTTTGTGTTTAAATTTTAATCGTTCTAAAGACTCAGCTAAGAAACAAACAAAACCTCATTTTAAGGAGTGAAATCATTCCTTTACATTAACACCAGTTACATCAGTTTATGGTCATCATTATCATTTTGAATATATGAATTACATAGATTAAATAGTCGTTGAATTTTCATTGTATATATGCCATTGTATGCATTTAGGATAATAGTAGGAATCCCTTGTCTTTTAATTTTACGAAAGGAAGAGGCATAAGGCCAATGAAGTCTTAAAATCTATTGAGAATGACCATTTCAAATAGCTGGGGTTGTGTGAAGAGCCTTGGTCTAGGTTGTTTCTCCTTTGTTGACCTAGGCTTGTCAATGCCCGCGTAAAAAAAAATGATGCTAGAAAGAGGGAATATGGAATATTAATTGATTAAATAATTTGACTTGTAGCATCAATAACTCCATATTTTTAAGACTTCTTGTGTCATTTCATATGTGCTTGAAGTTTTGTTTATAAGGCAAGCTAACTAGTGGGAGTTAGTATTGTATTTTTTTATTTGATTCATGGCTCCTAATATAACCTCTATATGTGAGGATTTATTTGATTTTATAGTACCTAATATACCTCGTAAGATAGTTTTTTTTTTTTGTAAATTAGGCTACTTCTATTATTATCCAAAATGTAACATAGCTATTACAACGAGGCTTGCCTCAAAAATCACCATGCTGAGATGGATTTAACACAACTGGACACCTGACCTTGATAACCAGAAGATCAACATTTGTCCCAGACCAAAACTGGAGAACCCACAGACTGCCCAAAAAACCAGACTGAGTCAAGGACCCCTATCTTGCTTACAGACATGGACATAGACCCAATAGTGTAGCATATGAAAGTAAAACAGCATACATAGTCGCGCATGGAAGCTGCGTTCGACTCAAAAGAGCTGAGTTCAGCTTCATCTTTACAAAACGAATTCCTCTGAAAAAACAGATAACAATACATTTCAGATAAACTTCATGGGGAGACCAGTACCACCACCCTCGCGCTCTGGAGATCTTCTCAGGTATCCACAGAAGTGGAGGGTTGCTCTTCCACCACCCTACAACCATACTGATCCGATGCGCTAGAGTCAGTGTAGGGTGCATCATCTTTCGCTGGTTCACTTGGTCCTGCCACCACCACCGCACCCGAGGCTTCCGCAGGCTGAGCTCTTTGACATAGGATTGGAGACGGAGACCTTCGTTCCGCAGGGCATTCGGCTGGAGCTGCATATTCGCATTTCTCAATTCGCACCGAGACATAGTATGTAGCATTGTCCAATAGGCAGGAGAAGCTGAACTAGGTAGAGGGATGGGAGCTATGCCCACAGACATCAACATGCGCACGCCCCCTGCCGCGTCCACGGCCTCGCCTTGCGGCCCTTGAATCCATTTCAGCTTATGATGAATCCGAGGGGTGTGGGGAGCGCTGAGAGATGGCTCTGCCTCTAGCGCCGCCCCGAGACCCTCCTCTGCGGCTACAGAGGCGAAGCCGTTCTCGCGGCATATTACCAAGGAGCTAGAGTGAAAATGGCTTAAAGAGGCTGGAGTGGAAATTACACAGGGGAGCGGGAGCTGAAATGACACAGGAAGGCTGGAGCGGTAATGAGACAGAGAAATATGGCTGCACAGAGATGGCGCAGGGGACCCGGAGTTGAAGCCCGAAGGTTGTGAAATTGGCAGAGGCACAGAGAGCAGGAGAAACCCAGCCGTGAAAACACTAACGAGCCCTGCAAACATAAAATAGACCAGAGGGAACGCCCAAAAACGACCAGACCAGCTCTTAAGAGCACGAAGATGATAAACACAGTGTAGCGGACTTCCAGAGGATGAGACCAAGGCCTTTAGAGACGAGGGCCGAGGTCTGAACCTCCAAGAATTCCTCCAGACCCCAGTAAGCGACAGCAAATCAAAACAACAGAGACCCCAAAGCAAAACAGTATGCAAAGCTTGAATGAGAAAGTAAATTACCAGCACCCGCTCGCAGTAATTATACTGCGTGGCACCCCCTTCATCCATGTGCGAACCAAAGTAGGTGACCTGCAACCGAAGGCCGACGGATGAGCAAGCAAGCAAGAGCAACTGCTGTGGGCGGCGGTCATGACTGTGAAATAATGGCAACCTCGCAAGCGAGCCTCGTTAATATGCCTCGCCCGCTGTGGATTTATTGCATGCCTTAACTGCTGAGGACAGTTGGCGGGACTGGGCTGCCACTTGCCTAGTGGGATTCCCGCCTCTGTCCTTTCCCTCTTAACTAACACCCGCAGCCGGGATACCTCGTAAGATAGTTAAGTACTTGTATAAGTTTAAATTTGATGGTGAGGATTTCTCTTTAACGACTCTTGTACATGTTCGTTGTTTTATATTTAATTGCAGAAGTTTTGGAGAAATGGATGATAGAGTGTTGTGCAGGTTATTTCCTTTGATTTTCAGGGAAGAATTCTTAATTGGTTCAAAGCATTGCCACCCCAATCTATTAGTTCATGGAACCAGTTTGCCAAAGTATTTTATCATGCACATCAAAACTCTAACTTTGATTCTTTATGTTCCGAAATTGATACCTTGTACATGTATGAAAATTAATCATTGTAATAATTTTCCTCTAGGTTTTTGGTACTTTGTTGGAGATTTCATTTAGAGGATTTACCACCTAGACACAAGATGAATTTATGGTTTTTGAAACTTGTACTTTCTAGTAATAAATATAATAATCAAAATAATTTAGAATGTTCCTAGAATCTATAGAATGTTAAGCCTATGGTTATTCACGATCTTGTTTGTGAATCTTTAGTGCTAGTTGGAAAATCTAATATCCCTTCATAATCACCTTTAATTGGTTTTGATCTTTCATTCTCAAAACAACATGAACTTCATTTAGATTGTACATCTGAAGAAGAAACAAATCCTGAAATCCTTCGTGGTCCTGATTGTAAAGAGGATAGTCTAGCAATAAAGGATCTAGAGTTAACTAACAATTATGTCTTTGATGTGTCTCCCCTAGAAGTTGATCTTGAATCAATCCATATATTTATGGTAGAAGATTTATCTAGCAAGTAGAGTGTGTCTAATAGGTTCATGAAAGAGTGGCCACTTCATGAAAATGAGTTATTCTCTAGTACTCATTATTTGTTGTATCTTGATTTATTTTCTAAAACTTTTACACATGATAATAGTCTAGTTAATCTTCTTATTTCAACTATTGTTTGTACTGATTTAGATTTTAGTCAACTAGAAACATCTGCAGAAGACCAACATAAGCAAATTCATGAGCCTATTTTGGAAATTGAGGTTGAAAATGATTCACATCGTGTTGAGTCTCTTGCTTATCCTTTTGTATAAGCACATGAATGAAATTTTTTCATGACTTACAAAGGGGAGAAGTTTGTTCTGATAGTTATAGTGATGATGGTATGCATGACATACAACTTCAACTATGTGTTCTCTTGATGATTATATATCACCTCAAGTTTCTCCTTTCATATCTGAAGGTGTTCATTTTAATTTCCCCCACGATCAAATTTCATCAAACCCTTTTACTCATTTTTCGGGTTCTTCTTTTCCTGTAAGTATTAATGATTTGGCATATGGAGAAATTTCTAATCTTGTAAAAAAAATTCAAAAGAATGGGGCACTTTGGCCAAAACCAATGGTTATGTTAGGTCTTCATAATCTTGATAAGTCCTCTCAATTTATTTACATTCTTCCATGTTGTTCCTCTTTTGGTTTGTATCATGACAGGATTGCAGATTAACTGGAGAAGTGTTTCGGATTTAAATAGGAACGCAACAAATTATAGATATGACCATAAATACAGAGATGCAATAGTAATAATACTTCCTTTCATTGATGTAAAATACTAAAATTCGCTTACAAACATAAATGGAAATAAAATAGCTCGGGCGATGGGAGCTTATCTCTGAGAAGAGATGTGGCGGTTACATGCCTCTGAATTGTCTTACAATGAGGCTCAAAGGCCTATTTATTGTTGAGAAATAATGGAAAAACCTAAACATCCAAAAACCTATCCCTAGGAGATGAAGCGCCAAACTATGGGCCCCGTTTTGGGTAACTTGGTACATCAACTTCCCAAGGTCGTAACTTTGGAATACGATCTTCGTTTGACACGCACAATACCTCATTAGAAAGATCTGTTTGAGGACTACAACTTTGGGATGAGATACATTAGTCCATGGACCCATGTTTCTCCCAATTTTCCCAAAAAAACGTCATTTAAGGCCTCAAAATGGTTCCGAAAGTTCAAAACCCGAAAAGCTGCCAAAAATAGTAAATTGTGCTACAAATAAGGAAACTGAAAAACTGAAAGAAACAATGGGGGAGGTCCAAGTGGAATAAGCAGGTGGCCACCAATATCCACTTGGACCATTCCTCTCCCCTTAGGAAGAAATGGTCCCCATTGCGTTGAATTCCTCCATGAGATGAGGAAACGTCTGCTGAACTTGGTCCCTCGCGAGCCACTTGCCCTGGTGAAGGAGTTGGCCTACTTTGACAACTCAATATAGTTGGATCCCTTGCTATCGGGTGTTCTTGCTCTGCGTGTCCATGATTCGATCAGTTGTGGCCTATTCCATGCAATCTGGATTTAACTCTGTAGGTGTGAGTTGTTTTGCAATGTCTAATGTGTCTAGCAATGGTGGGAAGTATGGTCAAAGGCGGTCCACATTGAACACTAGGTGCAGGCCAAGGAATGGGGGAATGCTGAGCTCAAATGCATTATCTCCCACAACCTTGGTAATGGTGTACGAACCATATCGGAGTGGTCCGAGTTTCCGATAAGGCGTTCCTTTTGCAAATGCAACCAGACTTTATCGCCCACCTAAAACTTGTGTGGAACCCGATGTTGATCATGTTGTTGCTTGTATTTGGCATTTGATTTCTCCAGAATGTTGTGTACCTACTGGCGGATATGTTGGATGGGCTCAATGAAGTTGTTTGCATTATTGGTTTCGGATTGGACATGAGCTGAATCTGCCTGAGTAGCTGCAAATGGCATGGCCACATCAATGGGACATAATGGTTGGAATCCCAAGCCCACCTGAAAGGGGTTGTGGCTAGTCGAGCTATGGAGAGCCCGGTTATAGTTGTGATGGACATAGGGGAGGTTCTCATCCCATGTGTGTGCGTGCTTTGAGTTGTACATGCACAGAATGTGTACGATCATCCTGTTGATGACCTTTGTTTGGCTATCAGTTTGGGGGTGGAAAGTTGTGGACTCAATGACCTTGGTGTCCAACATCGACTAGAGACTAGACCAAAATGCACTAAGGAACCTGTTGTCCCGATTTGAGATGATAGATTGTGGGATCCCAAAGTGTATCCATACTCGTTCAAAGAAGAGTTTAGTAGTGGCTTATGTTGTGATATTCTTCTTGTAGGCCGCCATAATGGCCATCTTCGAGAATCTGTCAACGACCACAAAAACATAGTCATTGCCATGCTTAGTAGAAGGAAGGCCCGACATGTAATCCATGGAGATGGATTCCCAAGGTCGATTAGGGGTAGGTAGCGGAGTATAGTGGCCTTTCTTCTTGATGGTTGCTTTGGCAATGGCGCAGGCAGTGCATGATTTGATGTACTTCCCGACATCCTATTGAAAATTCGACCAATAGAGATACTTCTGCAGTATTGCCACCGTTTTCTTGACCCCGAAATGCCCAGCAACCCGACTATAGTGCACTTCCGAAATCATCTTGGCACGCTCACTTGAAGGAACACAAGGGTGACCCAAGTGGCATAACAGGGCATATTGGAGGTGAAAATCTGGAACATGCTAACCCTCCAAGAGCATCTCGTATGTGTGGTTGAATTCTGGGTCTCTTTTGTAGAGAAGTGGTTAATCAAAAGTCTCGTTCCCATAAGAGTAGAGCACGGTGGTTAACACCATGATCGGTGGTCGGTTGAGGCAATTTGCAACATTATTGGTGTTGCCCTTCTCATACTTGATATTCAAATGGAACTGTTGCAGGTATGTGGACCACTTCTGATGGTGATCATTCTGCAAATTCCCTTGTGTTTTTATGAACTACAGGGGCTGGTGGTCTGTGTGGATGACTATTTCCTTCCGCAACATGTAATGCTTCCATTGTCGGCACGCCTGCATAATGGAATACATCTCTTTGTCATAATTGGGATACTTCCGGACTATGTCTGAAAGTGTCTCACTATGATATGCCACTAGATGCCCGTGTTGAGTAAGGATTGTCCCAATAGCATAGTCAGAGGCATCTGTCTCGACCTCAAATGGTTGTTGCAAGTCTGGTAATGCGAACACTGTTGCCGAGCAGAGGCGATGTTTTAACTCTGTGAATGCCTTCTGTTGAGATTCAAACCAAAAGATTTTTTCTTTCGCTCCTCCCTTGGTGACTTGACTCAAGGGCCAAGTGATATGAGAGAATCCCAACACGAACCTGCGGTAGAAATTGACTAGACCTAGAAAGTTGCGGAGCTCTTTCAGAGTGGTTGGAGTTGGTCAATCCCGAATGACTTGGATCTTGGCTGGATCCACATGCACCCCCCGTTCATCAATAATGTATCCCAGATACTAAACTTGGGTCATGCCAAAAGTGCATTTCCCCAAATTGGCACATAGCTTGTGT
>APFE030050581.1:0-22514 GCA_000404065.3 Pinus taeda
AATTATCCCAGCCTCTAGCATTTCTGCAACCATATGTTCAATTTCACTCTTTTGGACATAGGGATATCTGTACGGCCTAATGTTCGGAGGAACACTTCCTGGAATCAGATGAATAGCATGATCATGATCACGCATAGGCGGGAGACCTTTGGGAGTCTCAAATACCTTCGAATGATTGTCCAGGACTTTTTGGAGATCTGGAGAAATAGACGATTCCAATGTGGAAACATCTAGCGAACATAATTGTGCAATTAAACCTATTTGCTCCTTTTTTAGAAGCTTTGTCATACCATTAGAGCTGATTACCTTTCCTAGTTTCCCTGAAATACCCCTTAATTCAACTTCCTTTCCTTCCACAGAAAATTTCATGAAAAGTTCTTGAAAATTAAAAGCTATTGTACCCAGGGATTGTAGCCATCGGACTCCTAGTAAAACATCAACACCTCCCATTGGAATTTTAAGCATTGGGCTAGTCAATACATATTATCCCATGGATAGTTTGATATTATGGCACTTTCCAGAGAAATTTATTGTTCCTCCATTTGCAATCATCACTTGACACTCTGGTGTTGGATATAGGAAGCAATTCAATTCTTTTGCTACCTTACAATGAATAAAATTGTGGGTGCTTCCTGAATCAATCAAAACTATTACCTTTTTCTTCTTGATTTGTCCTTCTATCTTGATGGTTTGAGGAGTGGTAATTCCCGCCAATGCATTACAAGATATGATCGGATTTATTTGTTCTTCACCTAGGCTTTGTTCCCGGAGTATATCCTCTTCTTTTGACCTTTCTTGCTCCTTTTCTTCTTCCTCTTCACAATCTATGTAGAATAATTTCTTCTCAGCACACTTATGACCTTTAGTGTATTTGCTATCACAATTGTAACAAAGCCTTTTGCTCTTTTTTCTTCCAATTGTTGTGGTGTCAATCTTATAGGTTGTGGAAGACTAGCGGCAACACCACTTCCGTCTTTATAGGTGTGAGTGGTATGCTTCCTGGTTGCCATAATTTTGCTTTCCATTTTTCTTGCTAACCTGAATGCCTTCTCTAATGAATTAGGTTCCCAAAGGCGAACATCATGTTGGATATTATTCTTTAAAGACCCTATGAACACATCAATCCTATGCTCCTCTAGGATATCTTTTACCCTTATGTTCAATTTTTTGAACTGCTCAATGTGCTCCATTATTGAACCCTTTTGTTTGAGACTTATCAATTAGCTAAAAAAGTGTTGCTTTTTGTATCCCCATAATGTGTTATCAATTATTCCGTAAAAATTGCCCAAGTGATACATTGTTTACGAGAGCAAAGCCATTGATACCATACAAACTGATTTGGTTCCAAATATAAAGTTTCCATACGTACCTTTTGTGTGTTTTGCACATTATTGAGATCGAAGAATTGCTCCATCTGTAATATCCATGTGGCAGAATCCTTGCCATCAAACTTCCTCATATCGATTTTTGGAATATGGTGAGTCTTCGATCCAACATTAGCATCTATGGAATCATGATTAACATTTCTTTTATTCTCGTCATGGGTTTCCTTTAGTACCCTTTCACCCTTAGTGCCCATTTCTTATAGCAACTTATTCATATTTATCTTCAATTCGTCCATCTCTGTCTTCAAATCTATCTTCAAATCGTCCATGTTAGCTTCCACGTCAATCATCTTAGCTTCTACGTCTTTCTTTAAACATTTCATCTTAGCTTCTACACCTTTCTTTAAACCATCCATCTTAGCTTCTGTTCCCTTTTGTGTAAGGGACAATTGTTGCACTTGGTCTTGTAATTTTGATATATCATGTTGCATTTGTTCCTCTTCTTCATGAGTCATGCTAGAGCTTTCAGATTCCTTACTAGGTGTTTGCATTTTCTTTTCTCGGGGCATCAGTTACTGATAATAATACCCTACTATGCCCTTTGAATTCCTTCAAAATAAATTTTCAAACCAAGCTTAAGCAAAAATTTATGAAAATCTACACACCTTTTTTCACTTTGTAGGAGCTCGATATTGCCTCTGATGTATCTCTGTACTTTCCGATCATCTAGTTCTAAATTTGTGGCCTGTAGTAGCCCTCTCTGTCCTCCATCCAATGCCACAAGTCTGAACCAAATTGGATTCTCCAAGGAAGAGTTATGCGAAATCTCCCACAGTGACTTGATTATAGACTAGTTCAGTAGAGCGAACTTGTACGACATGCCATGAGTCATTGTTTCGACCTTTGGATCTGAAAACTCCATACAAGAAACTACAGTCCATCCTCTTTCTGTACCTTCTTACAAAAGTTCAATCCAATCCCCAGAGAGAAAGTTATGACGATTTTTCCCAGGTCACCTGTTTGGAATGTAATTCAGGAGTCTGCAAAAATATCGACTTCCTCAGATCATATCTCCGCAAATATAGTGTGAAAAGCTCTAAAACTCAGACCTAAGATTCAGAGTGATTTTTTCTCAAATGGGTTTTTTTACGACTTTTGAAACGTCATAGAAAAAGGGTTATTGCGAAAATGCCACGATGACCTGTTTGGAGCAGCGAAACCCTAGAATCCAAAGCTCTGATACCAAATTTTATGAAACTAGCTCAAGAAAAGATAGAAAAGATAGATCAATGCCTTAGAATTTAGCCTCTTCGAGGGGGCAACCTCCTTTACATTACATAAATGAACAATTATTGGATGATTCAAATGAAAAAACCTCCTTTCTATATATAGGAATCTAAGGAGTTCACAGTATAATCTAGCCGACCTAACAATAATAATATAAAGCCACAAAAATAACAATAGAGGGATTCTATGGGGTATAGTAATAACAATATGGGGGCAATAGGGGCACAACAATAATAATAAGGGGTATAACTACAATAGTAATGGAGTAATCACTAGTATTATAGGGATCCAACATAGTCTTGGTGGAACCTTTGGTGGAGGAGCTATGAGGGAGAGACTCATGTGATGATGATATGGTTGGGTGACCAAGTTCACTAGACCGAAGATTCCAGACTTGGATGGGGATGACCGATTGTTGTGATGGGTCTATTTGGTTGGACTACATGGCAACTTAGTCATGGACATCAGGTTGGAGACATGGAGCATGGTAGTCTTATGCAGGGACATTATGTGGGAGCACTTGTAGAGGTGTCATTATGGGCAATGAGGAGTGCCAAGATAGGGATGTTGTGCAGATGGATTTGTTGATGTGACATGGAGATGTTTTATGTATGAGCCGATGGAGAGGTTGTGCACTCTTGTACAACAAGGCCATGGACTTGGATGGAGTTGTGAGCAGACTATGGGGCATTCTTACTACATGGAGAGCTGAGGCATCTTGCAGATACCTTTGGGTCGATACTTGTATGCTTGCTAAGATGTTGGTTGGGGATGTCTTATGGAGCTCATGATGACATGAGATTGTTGTAACTTTTAGGGACTTCATATATGGTGGACTTACAGGATCTGATACATTGAGGAGTTGAGGTCAGAGACTTTGATGCAGGATGGGGTGCATACTTTCAAGTACATGTATGGGGATGGCTTGAAAGAGTGACTTGATGTGGAGGATCGATATGAGGCACTTTGGAGTGATGGAGTTACAATGACGATGATGTCTTGGTGGCAACACTTGGGCATGGGTTGAGCCGAGACTCAATTACTTTTGACACATGGGAGCTGATTGATCTATGATCATGGGTAGCACATGGATAGATGAGACAGGTGTATACTTGTCTCTATGGTAGACTTGAGGATGGCACATTACAGATATGATGGAGGTTACTTCATGGACTTGGCTGTGGCATACCGAGTGTTTGAGATTGATGAGATGGTCTCTTCATATTGAGGAGGCACACATATGGATGATGTTGGGATAGATGTGGCTAATTTCATATAGCACATTGACACCAAACATCATGGACAACATGTTGCAGATGAGATGAGGACTACTTCATGGACCTGAGCATGGCTTACACTTATATGGATGGATTCTTGGTCAAGTTGATGATGTGACGGGATATTCTAAGAAACGACTGATGGTGGCATGAGGGTGTTCACTCTCATGGTTTGAGCGTGATGGTTGGACTGATCACTTAACTAGTTCAGACATGGGGATGCGTAGTGTACAGAGATGTGTTAGAATTGTGTTGGAGTATCATGGCAGCAGGGCACATGACGACGACACATGATGAGGTTGACACAATATGTTGTAGTGGGCATGTAGCTTCAGATGGAGGGGCCAGCCTTCCACGATGGAGAGCAACATGTGGAGATTGTGACAGGGTGGTCGATGCTCATGGATTGAGATGATTTCCGATGTATGACATACTGATGGATGTATACCTTGGTATGCTGATCTTGGTGACAGATGGTTGCTGGGACGAGATATGATGGAGGCCGTGGTTCTACATATGTTGCAGAGATGTTTGCAGTATGTGGAGGAGCTGACATCATGGATGATCATGGCGGATGGTTACCAAGATGGTATGTTGTCGAGGATGACAACGATTTCAGTTGGAGGAGGATGTAACGTCCTCGGGTGTGCGACGCGTTTGGGTGCCGGGCGGACCGGGCACGTACATGGGTAAATGGTGAGTTGGAGCGCGCGACGGAGGTGCGGCGATACTTGCGACGAAACCTACGATACAAATGAAATGCGATGGAGTTATACCTAGATTACAGCGTGGAGCGTTTAACTTGAGGTCGACTTGCGATGGCGGGCATGCTGACTTAAAGTTGGGCATTGAATGATGGCTAAGGGGTGTGTGAATGATGGTTGGGTGGTTGGCTGGGCAAGCCCCACCCACACATTGTGATGGCTATATATGTGATGTGTTTGGGGAGTCTTCAAAGGCATTCAGCACACAACATCTTCGCACAAGTAGTGCGCAGTTTCTAATGCACAGAACGGACAAGAGGAAGAGTGCATAGCTCATGCGCTAAGTCTTGGTTTAGCTGCACGGAGGTAGCTCACACTTGGAGTTGGGTGAAGGCATTGGGCAAGGTGTGCCCAATGGTGTGTTGAGGCATGCATGGTGAATGTGTAGTGCCCGTTTATGTGAAGGCTTGGCATGGGTGTCTTGGCGACACGGGTGAGCGCCCGCCCATCGTGCAAGTGTGCACGAAGACTTGTTGATGTGTTGGGTTGTGGATGGAGGTGTGTCTCGGTTGGAGGCGCCTGTGTGTGGCGACTTGGAGGCACGCCCGAGTTGGGAAAACAACACAATTTTACAACGAGGTGAACGAAGGATTGGTTAGTCGTGCTGTGACCATGCGGAGGTGCTGACGAGCTGAGCAACCGAGTTTGCCGAAGTTGTGAAAGATTGGCTAAGTGTAAATTTGTGGTTTCCCAAGATTTAACTTGTGCATTGTAAAGTGAAGATTATATAATATATTGATATCGGGTAGACTCATGTTGCAGGGAGTTGCCCCTCCCTTTATACTGTTGTGCATTTCTCTTGTATAATGCTATTGATAATGAATGTGTATGGGTGTTCATTCGTATAAAGGCACATTAATAATACTTGGCTGAGAATCACAAACTAAGTAGAAATAAGTGGTTAAGCGTAGTCCATGAACATAAGTATTGTTAAAAAGAAAAGGTTCGGTGGTGCCGCACCTCGCTTAGCACGGTTGGAAGACTACCGTAAGCTTGGGGGCATGACAAGACCGGTCTAGTAGTTGTTAATTCCTTCACTATATTTTTGTTTATTTTTTATTTATCTGATCATTCAAGAAATTTCAACAAAGTGCAAAACTTTTTGACAAGTGGTTACAACTAAAAACATCACCAAATATAAAATAAAATTACTTCACGTATACATATATAAAATTAGAGTAAGAACTAACTATTCAAGACATCACTAGAAGTTAAGTCTCTTTTTATGTGAATATTTCAATTTTAAGATAAGATAACATACTATACATAACTCTGCAATTTATCTTACATAGTGTTGTATTGACTCAACATTTTATACGATGAATAAATGATTTTGAATTGAGTCACTAAATCCTCACGATTTTAAAGTAGAGACCAAATCTTGTACACCCTAATTAAATTAGCATAATCATATTAGTATATGTGATCATATATTGAAGATAACAAATTCCATCATTTATATGCAAATTAATTTGTATAAATAAAATAAATAAGTCAAATTTAATATATTTTTTAATATTATTGTTAGTATTAAAAATAATATTATTTATATTAAAATTATTAATTTCATTAATAATGAGATGTTCTCGGTAATAATTACCACAGTCAACAAGCTTGATATTATTAATTAAATAAGAAGTCCAAAGAAAACACTTTTATATATAATTATTTATGTTTAAGGATTTTGATCAAATTACACAAGAAGTGAATGTCTTGGAGTAATGTCAATACCTAACCTAACCACTTCTTAGAGATTTAGTCTCAAGGGAAAGGACCAAGAGGGTAATGTGTACCTAAGGTCAAGAAAGGAAAATAATGAAGAACAAAGATCAATGCGAAAAGGACACATGGTTTGTTCATGCTACTAGGCTAAGTCTAATTAGGACCAGATAGGCACAGAGCATGATAGTTATTAGCTATGGTTTTCTACATATGACAAATAGCATGGGGGAAGATTCATCTTGATAAATGTTGATCTCATGGTTGGGAGACATTGATAAACTGTGTTCAAGGTCTAGACTGAAGGATGAAAATTAAGTCTCAACTACACAAAGACGACATTCAACTTGCATGAAGCACTAGATAAGTATCTACTTTTCCTAAGAAAGTGAAATTCCAATTACATAAATGTCCATGTAGAGGTTATTAGAGTTAAGAATATATTCAAAACCCTAAGGTTAAAAATTAGATTTAGCAGAGACTCGAGAAAGGAGAAATAAATTGAATTCAAATAGTTTGTATTTACTGCTGTAGAATACAAACAGAGATATATAATCTTGTTAAATTATACCATTCTCAAAAGAAGATAATTTAGCACCTGGTATGTAGACTACAAAGAGGAAAAGGAGAAGTCGATACATCCAGAAAATAGAACAATAGACAAATTATTTAACAAATTGCTAAAGAGAAAATTAGACTTGGTTGCCTTTCAAAGACAAATAAGACTGGAAACTAATCTCGAATGGTATTGAATAAATAAACTAAGATACTCTCATAAATAATAGACTAGCAGAGATAAGTTAGAGAATAAATAACATCAACTAGACAAAAGAGCGAAACATTTTCATAAGGGTATTCATTATAAATGGTGATTAGGGTTCCATTAAAAACAATAGTATATAGAAGAAGAACCATTAAATTCCCTAATACTTTTGAATCCAAAAATCCACGACAACTATCTCCTAGCAATTACAAGAAGAAGCAAGATGATAAATATATATATATAACGGGAAGTACACCAAATTCTGTAATAATATGAATTTAGTGCTTAAATAGAGGTTCAGCCCAATAGGTGGTTTAAACCCTCGAAAGTATTTATATTCAAAACACTAGGTATTCTTAACACAGTCACCCTCTTCAAACAACGAGAGCAATTTCACAATTTAACAAATTAGATAAATTAATATCTCAGCTAAAGTGGAAGAAATGAGCTACTTCATCGTTACTACACTGATACAAATATTGGGCTATTATCCAGCAACCCTAATGGATGAAAAATTCAAACGGAACTCTGAGTCCTCATTATGTTAAGGCTATACACTTTACCTAGTATCGAGTGAGAGTTGAGGCCAGGCAAAGTCTTGTCACCTAAGGAGGGAACGTCGACTCGAGTCAACCATTCCATACTGAAGGAGAGTTAAAATCCCCACAAGTTTCTAAAAGCAAAAAATACAAAGGAATTTTGTTAGAAAATCCCCATGAATATAACTTTGAAATGAAAATAGTGGCGCCGGGAGGAACATACCTATAGTGGATCTCTGAATTTGGGTCAGCCTTGCTTGACACTTGAGTGCAGCAATGACTCTGGTAATACCTATGGCATAGTGGCAATGTCAATCAAGTGAATCGTAGATAATGAAACCCCAGAGTCATCAAGATTTAAAAAGAACCTAACCTCCATACTTGTGCGATACTCTGCAGCTGAGAGGCCTTGCAAACAGAGATGGAAATGCTAAATTCCATGGTGCTGAAGGTACCCAAGATGTAAGGGCTCCATAGTCTACCATTCGATGAATTAAAGTGACAGAGAGTCATCGATGAGGAGCTCTTCCCAAGGAGGTGATCCCTAGTTGTAATGAAATAGGAACACGCCTGAAGCCGAGACCCACCGATGCTAAGGTTTGGTAAAATTGGGTGTTAGATATAGGAGTGAGAGTTTCAAGGAAAGTTGGAGGCAAAACATCACAAATGGAATGATAAACTTAAGATTTTTGTAAATCATTACTACATGCTAAAAGGTAAATCGCTTGTGGTAACCTGTTATAAATCATAACGATAATCATGTAGTCAATGATGAAAGGACATTTACTATATGGTTTTACTAATTGCCTATTTTTCAAATTTTATTTTGTAGAAGGTAATAGTTAATTGTTGAGGTGTATGATAACTGGTGTTAGAGCCCTTACGTTACAATGCTGAGACCTTTCGAGGATGAATAAATAACAACATTTTTTATGTGCACAGAGGGGAAAGCATCCATCATGAGGAGGACTGGACTCACACCACTTAGACCTATGACGGGAGGAGGACCAACATCCTTTCCAGAAGCCAATCTTGAGGTATGGGTATAGTTGGGGGAGGAGCTGCGCAACACCAATGCTTGCGTTTTGGAAACTCTACAAGAACTAAAGGATGAGATGGCCAGGATGCGAGTAGACAACTAGAGGCTAATGCAGGAATAAGAGAAGATTATGAGTACTTTATCTGATAGAGAAAATCAGCAATAACCAGTTCCTAGTCCTAATCATGGGAACATGACTGGTGATCAAGAATACAGAACTAAAAATCTAGAAAGAAAAGGTGTTGAAGAGAATCAAGAGGAAGAATCTGATAACGTGTCGGACAACAAAAAGAAAAAATGACATAAAATTGAGTTACAAGGAGAATTTCAAAAAATAAAACCTCCCCTCTTTGATGGTAAATAGGAGAAGGTTGTTGAAGCCTAGCTTATTAATATGAACAAATATTTTTAGTTCTATGAATATGATCACAATCTAAATTCTCTCTTAGCCATCTATCATCTATAAGGAAAATCCACCTTAAGGTGGGAGGAGGTGAAGGCCGTATGTGGAGTAGATGAGGAAATGTAACTTGGGAAAAAATTCAAAAGTACAATGAGAAGGAAAAAGAATTTCATGACCTTCGACTAGGTCAGTCGTTTATGGATGAATTCATAATGCAATTCACATCCTTGCTGTGATATGTTCCCTACATATGTGAAAAAAAAAATAAGATCTCGAGATTTATCAACAGTTTGTCATTATTCATGAAAGAACGTCTCAAGTTCGAAAATTCGAAGATCATGGAGGAATTTATATGAAAGGCTCGTATGTACGATTAGGAAACTAGGAACATGGGAGATGGGGGAAAGAGATGGATTGATAAAAATGGAATGAATTTTACCCCAACTAGCAAAGGAAATAAGGCTGTCATCAATAAAGGACCCCATAAAGGTAAACCAATCAGAAATGTGAACAAAAACTAGCCCAAACTCAAATTCCCAAGTGAGTCCAAGACACTTGAGAAATCTAGTAAGACTATAGTAGAAACAAATGTTATACCCCCAATATAGTGTTGTGGATGTGGAGGACCACATTATGTTAAAAAATGTCCATACCATATGGGAATTGATCAAGTTGCGCAGATCCAAGAAGCATCAACTGTTGTAGAAGTGGGGAGAAGTATTCCTAAAATCGTTGTTGCCCTCAAAGATCATTTGGCTAAGTACCAACCAACAATGATATAATTCGAAGGTAAGGTCTCCAACTAATCTATACCTATTTTGATTGATCCAGGAGGTAGTTTGAGTTATGTTAGTCTCAAAGTGGTCGAATAATGTTGCCTACATTCTGTCAAGTTTAAGAACCCTTGGCCAGTACAACTCACCACAGGAGAAAAGAGAAGGGTGTTGGCTAAAGTCAACAATTTCCGTGTAAAGCTAGAAGGTAAGTCTATTATGGCAGACTTGAATGTCTTACCTTTAGGATCATATGATGTCCTAATAGGTATGGAGTGGTTAGAGAAATGTTGGTCTATCATTAACTATAAAGAAAAAACTATTAACTACATGGATGAAGAAGGAATAATGTAGGAAATTCATGGTATACAAAGACCACTGAGATTAAGACTCCTAACAACTTCTCAATTAGAAAAATGTATAAGGAAAGGATGTCAAATTTATTAAATGCAAGTAGTGTATACTAATTCAAACCAAAAATATCGTACTTTACAAGATATACCCGTGGTACAAAATTTTCTAGACATATTTGCTAATGAGATTCCGTGACTGCCTCCAAAGAGAGATATAGATTTTACTATTGAGTTGATTCTAGGATTTGCCTCAATATCATGAGATCCTTATCGCATGATTGTACCTGAATTAACAAAATTAAAAATGTAGTGACAAGAGCTACTGGATAAAAAGTATATCCGCCCAAGTGTATCACATTGGAGGGTTCCTGTACTTTTTGTCAAGAAGAAAGATGGAACCTTACAATTGTGCATGGATTAGTAGTATCTAAACAAATTAACAATCAAGAATAAATATCATTTACCTTGTATTGATGAATTATTTGATGAAGTGAAGGGAGCTAGAGTATTTTCAAAGATTGATCTTCAGTCGAGTTACCACCAAATTAGAATAAAGGACGAAGATATAGCCAAAACAAGCTTTAGGACTTGCTATGGACATAATGATTTCATTGTGTTACCATTCAGATCAACTAATGCACCCACGGTGTTTATGTATCTAATGAACAATATTTTTCATCAATATTTGGATAACTTTGTACTGATTTTTATTGATGATATATTCATATATTCTCGGAATGTTTGAAGAAAATAAGGAGCAGTTACAAATTGTCTTGCAAACCTTCAGGGAGCATTAGTTGTACGCCAAGTACAACAAATGTTATTTCTTTAGAGAGAATTCGGAATTTAGGACCTATCATTACCACGGATGGAATTGTAAAGGACCTGGAGAAAATAAAAACCATAATGGAATGGCTAGCACCAAATAATTTATCCAATATAAGATGATCATGGGTATGGTCGGATACTATAGGATATTTATTGAAGGGTTCTCCAGGGTGGCATATCCCATTACCTTTTTGCAAAATAAAGGGAAAACTTTCACTTGGGCCATGGATTGTCAAAAGATTTTTGACCGACTAAAACATTTTCTTAGCGCCACACCTACTTTGAGCATTTCAAACCCAAATCATGAATATGTCATTTTTACAAATGCCAACAAGGAAGGGGTAAGTGGCGTACTAATGCAAGAAGGCAGAGTTATCACCTATGAGTCTCAGAAACTTAAGGAGCATGAACAAAAGTATTATGCCTATGATATGGAGGTGACGATGGTTATCGATGCATTAAAAATGTGGCGAATTTATTTAGTGGGTAATAAATTGTTATTAATGACAGACCATCATATTTTTATTAACTATTTCAAGCAACCTACCCTAAATGTTGGACAATCCCATTAGGTTGCTTTCCTAAGTCAATTTGACTTTGAAATCAAACACTTAAATGAAAGGAAAACTGAGTCGCGGATGCCTTGAGTCGATACGTAAATTGTATTTATGAAGTCTCTTTCAGTGAAGTCCATACTAGTTTTAAGAGAATATTAGAGAAGAATCAGTAGGGGATCGTGAATATAAATTCTTATGTCAGTAAGCTAAAGACCCAAATAGGAGTGAACAAACAGTAGGATATGAGGTAAGCCAAGAAGGAATTTTGGTTTATAGAGGAAGAATGTTTGTACCTAACTAGAAAAATATTAAGCAATTAATTCTAAATTAATAACATAAAATTCCTTATGCAAGTCTCCCGGATATCAGAAAATAATCACTCCACTCAGTAAGGAATATTTGTTGCCCGGTATGAAGAAAGAAGTGGTTGATTATTTGGCTTGTTGTTTGGAGTGTCAACAAGTGAAAGCATAACATCAGCACCTAGGTGGACTACTCCATCCATTACCTATTCTAGAATGGAAGTGGGAAGGAATTTACATTGATTTTATTACAGGATTACCTATGTCTAAAAGATAAAATGACTCAATAATGGTGGTAGCCAACAAATTGAGCAAGTCTGCTCATTTCATACCGATGAAGTCTAATTTCAAGGCCATACAAATTTCCAGCATATTTATGAAAGATTTTTTTAGACTACACAGAATGGCAAAGGCTATAATTTAAGGTTGAGATGTGAAATTCAAATATACATTCTGGAATGCCTTATTTGAAGGCATGGTCATGCAATTACATATGAGCGTGACCCACAATACTCAGACTGATAGATAGATTGATCGAGTAAATAAGATACTGGAAGACATGTTGGGAATGTATGTAATGCAACAACCATCTAAATGGGAAGATTACATACATTTAGTATAGTTTTCTTACAACAAGTGTTATGATACGTCCTTGTGGATGAGCCTATTTGAAGTACTGTATGACGGTAAGTATAGAACACCCTCAAAATGGGGTGGTCCCAAAGACAAATTAATGTTGGGACCTGACATGTTAAAATAAATGGAAGAATCATTAAAAAAGTATGCTCGAATCATAAAACCACTAAATACCAAAAGAAGAATTATTCTAACAGGAAGAGGCATTTTCAAGAATTTCAAGTTGGAGATCATGTTTATGTATGGGTGCCATCCAAGAAGAGTACCTTACAATGGCGTGGTTATGCAAAATTAGAGCCTCGATTCTATGGACCCTTCCATTTATGGGATCAAATTGGACTTGTGGCCTATCATCTTCCCTTACCCAACCACATACGTTTACATAGTGTTTTTCATGTATCTATTTTTAAAAAATATGTATATGATCCTAACCATATAATTAGTTGGCAAGACATACAGGTAATTGGTATAGTCATAAAAAACAAAAATCACTTACTATAGTCAGATTGAAATAAGAACGTTAGAGGAAGGCTGACTAAATTCTCTTTTCGTGTAGGTCGAATCATAAGGTGAGTAACTGGTCAAGCCCTTATGTATACTCAATCAGAAGAGAAGTAATGTTGGGTAGGAGAGTTATCACCCAAGTTAAAGCACAATGTCAACACTACGAGCCAAAAAAAGCGACTTGGGAGGATGAACAAATTATAAAGGAGGCTTATCCAAGTCTATTTTAAAAAGAATAAACATCAGGACGATGTTTGATCTTAGGGGTGGAAGATGTGATGGTGCCGATAATTGCAAATATTTAATTACCACAGTCAACAAACTTGATAATGTTAATGAAATACGATGTCCAAAGATAATAGTTTATATATAGTTATTTATGTTTAAAGATTTTGATCAAATTACACAAGAAGTGAATGTCTTGGAGTAATGTCAATTATACATTTCTCAATTTCAGGTAGTTAGGGCATTCGGCCACCTACCATAACTAATCCTTAGAGATTTAGTCTCAACAAAAGGACCAAGAGGGTAATGTGTACCTAAGGTCAAGAAAGGAAAACAATGAAGAACAAAGATCCATGCTGAAAGGTCAGATGGTTTGTTTTGTCTACTGGGCTAAGTATGGTTAGGACCATATAGACACAAAGCATGATAGCTATTAGCTATGGGTTTCTGCATGTGAGAAATTGCACCGAGGGGGGAATGCAGCTTAATAAATGATGCTCTCATGGTTGGGAGGCATTGATAAATTATGTTTAGGGTCTGGACAGGAGGATGAAAATTAAGTCTCAACTCAACAAAGATGACATTCAACTTGCAGGAAGCACCAGATAAGTATCTAATGTGCTTAAGAAATTGCAGTTCCAATTATCAGAAAAGTCCATATAGAGGTAATTAGGGTTAATAATTTATTCAAAGCCCTATGGTTAAAAATATGAATTAGCAGAGACTCCAGAAAGGAGAAATAAATTGAATTCAAAAATTGTGTATTTATTGTGGTGGAGTACAAGTAGAGAAATATAATCCTGTTAAATTATACCATTCTCAAGAGAATATAATTTAACATCTAGTATGTACAATACAAAGAGAAAACATAAAACTCAATACATCCAAAAAATAGACCAGTAGACAAATTATTTAAGAAATTGCTAAAGAGAAAATTGAAGTTGATTGCCTTTCAAAGACAGGGAAGACTGGAAACTAATCTTGAACAATATTGACTAATTAAACCACGATATTGTCATAAATAATAGAATGCCAGAGATAAGTCAGAGAATAAGTCAACTAGCCGAAAGAGAGAACCATTGTCATAAGGATATACATCATAAAAAATTATTAAGGTTACAATAAATATAATAGTAGACAGAGGAGTAGCAATTAAATTCCACAATACTGTTGAACCCAAAAAGCCACCGCAACTATCTTCTAGCAATTAGAAGAAGAAGCAAGATGATAAATATATATCACTTGGAGTACACCTATTACTATAATCATAGGAATTCAATGCATAAGTAGAGGCATCGCCCAATAGGTACTCTAAACCTTCAAAAGTCATTATATTCAAAATATTGGGTACTCTTGAAAGAGTCACCCTCTTTGAACAATGAGAGAAATTTCACAGTTTATAAAATCATACAAAGTAATATCTTGGTTGAAGCTTAAGAAATGAGCTGGTTCATCTTTACTACACTGAGACAAACATTCAACTATCTTCCTACAACCCTAATGACCAAAAAACTAAAAGGGAACTCCAAGTCCTTGATAAGTTAAGGCTACTCACTTTACCCAGTATCCGGTGAGAGTTGAGCCAGGCATAGTCTTATGACCCGAGAAGAGAACCTTGACTCCAGTCTACCATTCCACAACGAAGGAGTGTTAAAACCCTGCCAGTTCCTTAAAGAAGAAAATACCAAAAAAATTTGTTAGGAAATCACCAAGAATATAACTTCGAAATAGAAATAGTGACGTCGAGAGGAACATACTTGTAGTGCATATGTGAATTTTGGCTGACCTTGCTTAACCCTTGAGTGTATCAAAGGCTCTGTTAATGTTAGTGGTAGAGTGACAGTGTAAATCAAGTGTAGCACAGCTAACAAAACCCAAGAGTCATCAATATTGAAAAAGAACCTTACCTCCATACTTGTGTGATACTTTGCAGATGAGGGACCTCACAGATAGAGATGGAAATGATGAATTCCTAGGTGGTGAAGGTACCCAAGATGGAAGGGCTGCATAGTCTATTGCTAGATGAACTCGAGTGATGGAGATTCATCAATGATGAGCTCTTCGCAAGGAGGTGAGCCCCAATTCTAATGCACGAGGAACTCTTTAGAAGCCTGAACCCATTGATGCTAAGGTATGGTAAAATCAGGTGTTAGATATAGGAGTGAGAGTTTCTGGGAAACCTGGAGGAAAAACATCACAACTGTAATAATACACCTGAGATTTTTAGCAATCACTACCATGTGCTAAAACGTTAGTCGCTTATGATAAACCTATTATAAATCATAACTATAATGATTTGGTCTATGGTGAAAGGGCTTTTACCATAAGGTTTTATTGATTTCTTTTTTTTCAAATTTTATTTTGTATAAGGTAATAATTAATTGGTGAGGTGTATGACAAATAATATTAATAGTTTTCTCATATTCACATTATTTTTCAATAGAATATTAATATCAAACTTAGTGTTTATTATTAACTAATAAAATTTCTACCATTGTAATAATATTGTTACTATTTTAATATTTCAATGGTATTATTCTTTGTACATATTGAATATATTCGTTTTTATTTCAATAACCAAGAACCCCTTCTCATCGACCGGAATCTTTGTATACCAAACATAGTTACCAATTTAATTCGAATAAGGATTCAATATGGAAAAAGTTCAATTGAAAATTTTTCAAGATGGAAAGAAATGGGCCACTTTATTATCACAATTGTTTTCTTTTTTAGTATTATCTTCTAGTTATTTTATTTATTATTATTTTATTTATTATTATTATTTTTATTTTTATCTGTAACTTTCCCTTTTGTCTACTTGTTTGTTAAAAAAAAAAAATCATAGTAGTAAAGACATTTCCTAAAGATCAACTAGTAATTTTTTTATTATTTATTTTTTATATAATAATGAAAAATCAAATTTATATCAGTACGAGAGCCACAACCTAGAGAGTGTGTTTTAAAATATTGTCACGTTATTACGTTAAAGATCAAATTTATGTATTTTTATTCAATAAAATCACATAAAACTAAAAGTTATATAATTTTGTAGTTTTATAGAAAATTTTGATACCTCACTTTTGCTTTAAAAAAAAGGCAAATACATATTTAAAGAGTAAGTACCTTCCATCTGAGAAGAGAATAAGTATGAGAAAATGGCTTTATTGGTATAATATCACGACATAATTAATTGATGAATAAGTAACTCCATTAAATTTTTTCATCATACCTCACCTTCACCCACACATTTGGCATGAATGGCTGCGAATCTCAAATGAATACACTCCCTCATTTAACGTAGCACTTCAAACTAGTCATGTAAATATCAAAAACCATCACAACAGTCGAATTGCGAATAATATTTGATTAAAAGTTCGACCGAATCAAAAGTACCACCCTATTTTCAATTTTCTTTTATCAAAACGGTGGAATTTGGTAACTATGATACCAATGAAGATAGTAGATGTTGACCTAGATTGTCACTGATGTCAATATGGCAATATTCTAGGATATTAAATGATGATATGAAGCCAAGGACAAGTAGAATAGATCCATGAAGGATCAGGAGCAAGAAGCCATGAGGAGAAACTGGAGGAAAGCCAAGACAGTCAAGCCAATGGAGAGAATATCGGAAGTCATAGAAGCTATCAGAGCAGAGCTATCAAAGTAGTGAAGAGGTATTGGAGTGGTATCAAAAGCCATAGGAAAGCGACATAAGTGTAAGAGCGAGAGATTGAGGAGGAGCCATATCAGGAGTATCATGTGTAATCTATGCCCAAGAAGAATAAACAGGAGAATAAGAGATAGAGGAATCATAATGGGTCTTTGAAGATGAAGATTGAATGCACAGGAACTATTGGATCTTGGAGATCAACAGATGATATTGTTTGTAATGAGAAGCCAGGATTAAGTCACATAGTGTAAAGTCAAAGAAATGAATAGTGGAGATTAATTTAAGTATTAGCGGATGAGGAAATCAGAGGATCTGTCATAGCCATCGATGGTAGAAGATCTACAGTTATCGGGCGCTAAATAGGTCGGGTGTTAGTCAAAGAGAAAGGTGGGTTTATGAGCGGAAATGTTTTATCGAGTTGAGAATAAGCGGTAAGTGGTAATAGGATTGAGTCACCCAATTCCATTAAGTAGTTGACACATTGCACGTCGGAGGAGAGAGGAAACTGCTTTATCGGGCAAATAATCCTCATGCATGTAGCTCACCCGATATCATTGTCGAGCGTTGGATTAAATGCGGTTTTGATATACGATGCAGGATCACCAAGCAACTTTGTTGGTCAGGTTTAATATCAACCATTGGATGGGATGGTAAGATCTACAGTGGAGGATTGATCTGAAAAAGGCAAACATTAAAAAATGTGCAGTGGCTGTAAAAAGGCAAAAAAGGTAAGTTACACATGATTATTGTGTATTTCTATTATATAAACATTATAATAGAAATAGTGCGTATATAAGGATTTCATGTGATTAAATTCTATATAACCAATGTTATAGAGTGGGAAGGTTATATATGTATGTGGACCCACTGCAACATTATAATATAACCTATTGAAATTTTGCATCCGTTGAATCTCAATGTTCAAAAGAATTGACACTGCTATACTGTCGATTGTGATATATATTACGGACCTGAATGCACCATTTAACATGACCAAATGTAATATCGTATCCGCTATATCGCTAGCCTCTAAGGGATGTCAAACTGCTGATTGTGATTGTGATTGTGGCGTGGCATGTGGGACCTCCCCATTGGTACAGTCTCTCCAATGAAATCCTCAGTAAATAATGAATTCTAATGTATGGATATTATTAAAGCAAAAGGGATCTCTCT
The DNA here is from genome assembly GCA_000404065.3 of Pinus taeda. Lineage (NCBI taxonomy): Eukaryota > Viridiplantae > Streptophyta > Pinopsida > Pinales > Pinaceae > Pinus > Pinus taeda. Next base: position 18,141 of record APFE030050581.1, read on the forward strand.
GATATTTTTTAATAAGAAACATTTCTTTGTATTTCGACCACTTTTCCTCCTGAACGTGTCCTGTCAGTATTGGAATACTCGAATAGATAGAGCAAGCCATGGAATGGGAAGCCGAAGTCTCAAGTGAGCATAGATGGTTGAGCGAGCATAGAGGAAGCTAAAGTGACTAGAGGAGGGAAGCCAGAATTTTGAGTGAGGATTAAGGAAGCTAAAGATCAAGCAAGCAAAAGTGAAGTCAAAGGTCAGGTGTATCAAGATAAGAAAACAAAGAATTGTCTTTATACAGTTGTTGTTGGAAAACTGGAAGAAAGAAGGATGCCAACAGTCCAGCAGGATAGAAAGAGACCGAAGGTCCAGTAGGACAGAAGGAAGATGAAGGTGCAGTCGGACAAGAGGCAGGCAAAGGATGAGCAACTCTATTCATTGTGTTACCCTGTGAAAGACTCAGACCTGTGATGAATTAATTAGGTACATAGTGCCTACTAAAGAACAACTCTATGATATAATAAATAAAGTTTCATTTGATATTGTTTGAAGGGAACTGTAGCTAGCACCAGTATTGAAGCATATGTGAATGTATTTATGGGAAGTAAGAGATTGCAATAGCAAGAACAACGTGCAGTAGTTGCACTAGAAGCATTCACCATGACAGTGAGAACAGAGGCTTGAAACAGAGAGTTGGTTCTTGTGCAGAGCTTAGTACAACTAATAGTAGACTCACTAAAGTTGTGAGGAGACATTATCAAAAATCATGATGGTTATTTGATATCATCATGAGATAACTTTTGCAGACTCTATGTGGACAGTATGAAGAGTTGTAAAGACTTCTTCATATGAATACCAGTTTCCATTGATGTTGTAGCATGGACACTACAATGAAGTCGTGAACAAGCAAAATTCAGTAAAGAAGAGTTTTGGGAGAAGAGAATCACTATCAAACATGCCTTGACAATATTGGGTTGGAGCCCTTGGGGTTGGAGACTCAGAATTGGAAGGATTGGTGTCCTTAGGGTTGTTGCCTCAGAAGTGGAAGGATTGGTGTCCTTGGAGTTGGTACTCCTATATCCAAGGTTGGTGCCTTGATAGCACAGGGTTGGAGCTGTTGAGGTTGGTGCGTCAGAACTAAAAGGATTGGTGTCCTGGGAGTTGGTGCTCCTAAGTCCAAGGTTGGTGCCTTGACAAAAGAAAGTTGGTGCTTGGCAACATATTGGAACCATATATATAATATATTTATTTATTGGACAAATTATATTAATAAAGCATTTATTCTTGTTGTTCATCTTGTGTTCTAAATATAAATGTTTTAACTAGTAAAATAATAGTTGAAAAGAAATACTAATTCAACCCCCTAGTATTTCCAACAATTGGTATTAAAACCAGTACCATCACTCAAAGCCTAACAACTTTAATGTTTATCTTTAGAACACAAATGGTGAAGCCAAGGAAGAAAGTCTCCAATCCTCCTAAATATGTGTCTCCCTATACCACTAAAATAGAAGACAATCAATTTGAGAAGGCTCGATGGTTCAATGGAAACTTTAATATATGGGAAGCAAGAATGAGGAATTTCTTAAATACTCAAGGCATTGAAATCTAGAAATCAATAATTGTTGATAGCATGATGGATGGAGAATCCAAGGAGTACAATGAAAAAGCAATGAAGGCAATCTTGAATGGGCTACCTGATTCTATAAAGAACAATTTAGGAAAATGTTCGTCAACAAAGGGTATATGGGACAAACTTCATGAGCTTCACACAAAAGGAGCATTGACCATGACCATCAGTCTAGAAGATGATGGAAATGAAGAAGAAAATCTAGAAACCATTGTAGAAACTAAAAATGAAAATGATGATATTAAGGCTAAAGAGGATCTAGAAGATGAAGAGAATGAAAAAGATTTTGTAGAAGATCTCCTCCCTCAACTTACAATTTCCATGGAAGAGATTATCAATTTGAAAAAGGAAAACAAGGAACTTAAGAATAAAGCACTCGCTGGTGACCAAGACCAAACAAGGAAGAAATTTGACCTTGTCTAGCTTCAAATATAGGAAAGGGATGAAGAGCTTGTCAAGCTTAAGAAGGAGTTTCATCAAAGCAAAAGAAATCAACATGAAGAAGTCATATCCATGAAAAATCAATTGGATAAAGCAAAGAAATGAGAAGATACATTGTCAAGTCAACTTGAACAAAGGCACAAGAGCTTGAACAAACTTGAAGAAGAGATTGGTCAGTACAAGGTAGAGGTCTCCTCTCTAAAATATCAACTACAAGAAACAAGAAAGTTAGCACAAGGAGCTGAGAAGACAATAGAAGCATTGGAAATCATAGAAGAAGAGGTCAATGAAGCAAAAAAGGAGAGAAATATCGTGATATGTCAACTAAAAGAAAAGGATGAAGAAATCTTCAAATTAAAGTCTAACATCAAACTTCTCAAGGCCGAAACATGTAAGGCTACAAGGATCAAGGAAGAAATGGAGAGCAGGCTAGCAAAGGAAAATGAAGAAATATTCAAAATGAAGTCAGGTATCATCTCCCTTAAAATAGAAGCAAATGAAGCTGCTCATATCAAGGAAGAAACTGAGAAACAACTTGCTAAGAAGAATAATGAGTGGAAATATTGGAAGAAGATATTGTCTTCCTCAAGAAAAAGGTTGAAGGGATGAACAAAACCTTGAAGAGCTCTCAAGCCTTGGATGACATGCTCAGCCATCAAAGATGTCCATTTGATCAATCAAGTCTCAGGCATACAGGTGAATCCTCAAACAAGAATGATAATGATTCAAACAGAAGGGATGTGAAGAAGCCAGAAAGAAATGGTGATGCTCCCAATTCCAGCAAAGGCAATGAGAAAAATCAAGGCAACAATGGAAGAAATCATGCTCCAAGAAGAAATGTAGATAAGGTCAAGGATGCTAGAAGCAATGGTTATCATGAAAGGATCTCAAGACAAAAAGACTTCAAAAGCACATCAAGGAAATCTCCATCTCCCAGGTACCAAAGTTTATTTCTTGGTTATTGTTATTCTTGTACAAACTTTGGTCAAATGGAAAAAAATTGTAAAGTGTATCATAAAGATAGATGTTATGGTCCCCAACTATATCATAAAGATATATATTATGGTTCCCAACAATCTCCAAGGAACAATTTTGCAGGAAGAAATCATGAATTATTATTCATGAATGATATAGAATGCTTCTAGTGTCATAACATTGGTCATATGGCACATGATTGAAACTTAAATTGGGCTCTTACACAAGCTAGAACCATTCAAAAGGAGAAAGTTACACAAGTATGGAGAAGGAAGCTAATACAATCCAAAAGTCCCTTAAAATCTCCAACCAACAACACATGTTGTTGAACTCATCTTCAACAATTTGAGCATTTGATGGGAAGACTCTGCCAAAAGAGATGATGCATACAGTTAGGGGGAGCCTGTGATTCATGATCATTATTGCAGAAGCTATTTGTGAGAGGGTCCTTATAAAATCCTTTTTGAGCTATATTAACTATCATTCTTTGATAAACATCATTTCTTAGGAGTACTCCATTGAAGAACATGATCTTGTAACCATTCTTTGGACTATTGTTGAAGTTGCTTTCCACTTGATCACTAAGCAGAAATTGGAGCAGCAAAGAAGGCCATCCAATGCTAGAGAAATATGTACATTTCTTTGACTTTGCGTCAAGCTTTGTTCTATTTTCTTTGTCAATATGGACAAAGGCCTCACAACCAAAAGGCTTTAAAATAGAGCAGTTTACCTTTTTACCTGTCCATGCTTCCTCTGGAACACCACCATCCAAGGAACTTGAAGCCCCTCTATTTATTAGTAAACAGCAGTATCTACAGCATCTGCCCGAAACTGTAAAGGCAATCCTGCATGCAATCTCATGCACCTTGCACACTCCATGATTGTCCTGTTCATCCTTTCTGACACACCATTTTCTTGTGGCGTTCTTGGAACTGTCTTCTCTCTGCGAATTCCATGCTCTGAACAGTACCTATCAAACTCTATGTTGCAATATTCACCTCCATTATCTGATCTAAGACACTTCAATTTCTTTCCTGTCTCAATCTTAACCAAAGCTTTCCATTTCTTAAAAGTATCAAATACATTAGATTTATTCTTAATACAATAAATCCAAGTTTTTCTAGTTGCATCATCAATAAAAGTAACATAATAACGAGAGCCACCAAGAGGTGATACCTGAGCAGGTCCCCATACATCTGTATGGACAAGTTCCAATTTTTCATTCTTATTTTCTTTCCCAACTCTGAGAAATCTGATTCTCTTCTGTTTTCCATAAATGCAATTCTCACAGAAGTCCAAATCAACATTCTTCAAACCCGGCAACAAATTCCTTGAGTGAAGAA
>APFE030050581.1:27393-95610 GCA_000404065.3 Pinus taeda
CCCCCCCCCCCACAACCCAGTATTTACAACAATAGATACATGCAAAATAAAGTCTTTAGTACTTGATTATGGCATTGATGATCCTCCAATATTCATATTTCATATTTCATAAGTGCAAGAAATGTAGTTTTCAATTTTAACTTAGTAACCTATCATAACTTTTATTTGATGTCAAAAAACTAAGATTTCCATATTTCATGATTGCAGAAAATATAGCTTTGAGTTCTAACTTAATAACCTGCAAATGATCATAACTTTTATTTTATGTCAACAACTAACATTTCCACATCGAAGCTTGAAAATGAACACTATGACTATTAGTAAAATGTCGATGGAAATATCAAGGAACAAAATATTATGCCATATATAGTTAAATATTATGATGTACACACATATATATTCATTCTACTTTTAATAATCATATTCCAACGATTCACCAACATAATGTCTCTTATCCCATGCATGTTGTAATGGCAATCTTCCTCTCGCAATTCCAACAACAGATCTTTGTTGCAATTTTCTCGCAAGAATCTTGTTGTCGAATATTATCCTTTGTGTTATCAACATCATAGTATTCCTCTTTCTTGTCTTCAATAATATTAAAATCAATCGGGCTATCTCACATTGATTCCATGTCTTTTTTACTCCCAACATTCTTTAATATACGGCATGATCGATGGGTCTAATTAATCACAGGTCAATGGAGAAAAATGGGTCATGTAAATAGTATACGTGGTTTTTCATAAAAAAAAATCCTTTACAAAATAGACATCCCAAGAAGAATAATTCTAGCATGGTGATGCCTTCTAGGTTCCTATGCACCTCTTAGAGGTCATGTGCACTATTTTTGCTAGTTTCCTCTTCTTATAACACCACAAAACATATTCTACCGTGTAGTGTTGAGATCATTGTTGGTTTTACTAGGGCCAAATATGTGCCATAACCAACATTGCAAGTTAGTTACATTGCATCGTGAAAAATGATTGTGTACATTTTGAAATAACATAAAAATGATAAACTTAGAATAAAAACATCACATATGTATTTTTGTTATCAAAGTATGTTGATTATTCACCCTTCTCTAGTCCCAAATCTATATCATGTCACATGTTGGTCCTTGCATACATGTAGTCATAAACTACCATAACTTTCTCAATCCATTAGTTAAAACACATATGGCCGAAAGAAAAAACTAGAGCCCCACAACCCATACTAAATATCAAATTTATCGATGAGTTCATGCATAGATTATAGGTACCAATAACTGGGTTTAAGACCTTCGGTCTCATGAGTGTGATCCTCTCTAACTGCCACTATTGTACCATCATATATTTAATTAGTTATCTCTTCATATTTTCTATGACATCTTTTCACAAACTAAACATGGTAGGATTGAGATGTTATAAGAAGTAAATAAGGCCCTTTAAACCCATGTGAGGACCAATGCTTCCTTCCATACAACTAATTTTTAATAGGTTGGCGAAAAGAGTGACATCGTTAATAGCCTTGAATGGAAGCTTATTGGTACTTTTCATAATACGTCATTAATGATACCATGCTATGTAGTCGAAAATTGACTCCCCACTGCTGATTTATCCATGTAAGTTCATTGGATCACCCTATCTTGATAGCCTTGTGAGGAGGTAGATATCCTCTAACTATATTCTATGGACATGCCCCCCTTAAAATAAAAGTTACCAATCAAGGTCTGAAAACTATACCAACCCCTAGAGTAATGATGTTTGGCCCACATGTTTTAGGTTAGGACAAAATTTAGCAAATAACATCATCTAGGAGTGTTGAATGTAGCTATATTGTGAATTGCAGTGACATTATTCATTTTTTCTCTCTCCCTTTCCATCCAATAATGGAAATCCATTTGGTTGCAAAATAGACAAAAACTTGTAGAAAACGTCAAAAATATATATCTTTTTTGTATTGAGAGGCATGGACATACCCTACAATGTTCCTATAGGGTGATTTGTGTTGCCCAATTAGTGTGAAAGGATTTAGTGGCATGCATTTTGTAGAATATGTAGTAGGGTATTTGGCACAAGAAGGTTTTCCTTTCTACAATCTAATTTGTCATCTTAAAAATGACGCTTTTAAATTTTAATTTTTTTGTTTTTAATGTGAATTTGGGTTTGCAAATAAATCTTTTAACATTAAGTATTAATAACATGGTTTCATTTTACTCATTTCTATGCTACTTATTAATTTTTTTATATTTTGTTCAATAAAAGTTTCTTGGGGAGTTGTTGTCAACTAGTTTTGTTGGGATTTGGTGACTAGAAATAAAATGTTGGACACATCAACTAACACATGGGGTATATTTCTTACACAATAAAATTTATGGTATGTTCTTACCTACCATTTTTTAGTATTGACGATCTCTTGTGTAATCATACCTTATGCTTGGTCGTGACAAATTGTGACATTAAATGTTTCTTTTACACATCATAACTTGTATACTAGTTCCTTGCACTCGCGCCCACCCAAGAGTAGCACCTTGAATACCATTTGATCTACATGCTGCATTGAATTGTAGTCCCATGAGACCTTCATTATCCCCACCATAACTAAAATTTGAGCCTCATTTCTCTCTTATAATTTATATTTTGGCCATAGCCTAAGGCGGTTTCCAAAATTTTCATGTGTTTCATCCATGCACATGCATGTTTTATTTTATGTCTATTATGCTATCATTAACATGATTTTAACTCATGTACTTCCATTGTAACCACTTTTGTCCTCTTGCTATGTGCACTAAGTTGCATATGTTAAGAAATGTTTAGACCCATGGAGAGAACTACCACCACAAATGCTTGATTTTCTAGAATAGCTTCAAAAGTAATCTTTGAAATTGGTAAGAAAAATCAATTTAAAAAGTACAAATAAAATAAAATAAAATAAGTCTACTTACCATAAAATCGTAAAACCTAGTTAATTTTCCAATTTAGTAATAATCTAAATCCTTACCAATTTTTATCTTGAAAGATACAAAAAATGAAGCTCAAAGTTAATGAAAAATATAAAGAGATAATAAAAAATGTTAGTTAAAAAATAGATACTTAGAATAACTAGTGAAAGTAGGGGTTTCTTAAATAGGTATGGTGTATTGGGTTTGTATTTTTGGAGGTTAAATAATGTGACTTTTAAAGATATTTTCCAATATGTATTCAAATTAAAAATATTGCGTAATATACCAGCAATACATGTGATATGTGAGAGGTTCACTAAATAAAACCCGATGTATCACCACCCCCTTCTTTTAATATTAGGTTGTAGAGAAAGGTAAATAACATAAGACTTTAGAATTATTCATATACAAACTTATGCTATATTATCTTAGTTTGGGTCTAGATGGATATTTTAATGGGAGTCTCATTGTTATTTTTACTTCTTAAGTTATATTGTTTGTGTACCTCATATATAAATCCTGTTCTTCTTCAGTAAGAAAAACAATGTCTTCATCTTTGGTTTCTAGTAAGTTAATATGGGTGTCATCCTCTCCTTCTTGGTCCTGTGAACCCTCAGCATAGTTTTCTTGGAGGGGGGACCTATTTTGTTGATCTGGTGTAGCATTTTTTCCAGTGTTAGGATTCTTCCTAAAATTGGGGTTTCTTATTGGGGTCGTTGTTGATTCTCCCGTTGATTTTCCCTCTCCATGTTCTCTAATCTATCCATTATTCTCTCTAAACACTTAGTTAAAATATCTACTTTTCCATATGAAGTGGAAGTTTCCTCTTTAAACACAACTTTCTTTTCATTTCTCATTTGGGCTTTCTTGGCTAATAGGTTGGCCTCTACACTAACATCATTGCTTCACAATTGTTCCAGTGTTTCAGGGTTTCTTTCCCTTAACTGGTATGACATGTTAGTGTCAAAACCATCAGGGAATTTAACTAATGCTAGGTCAGGTGGAGGCTTAATATTGGCTAGAATTGCATTGTAAATACTATTGAACCTAGTGCAATAGTCCTGAACTGACTCATTAGGAGCTCTTAAAATGTTTTCATATTCAAAAATTATTTGCAATGGGTTTTTCTTTCTCTCCCATCTATCAATGAATAATCTATGAAAATTACCTAAATCTGCAATATGGTTGGCAAGAAAGGCTTTGAACCATTTCTTGACATCCCCAATTAAAGTTTGGGCAAAGAACCTCATTTGGACATTTGCTTCATCTATCTCATGAAACTTTAAAAAGCTAGACATCTTGTTTACATGTTGTTGGGCAATGTATTTCCCAGTAGCATCAAATAGGAATATTTTAGTGTGATAATCTGTGGGCATGGCATGGAGTTGTGTAGGTAAAACTAGAGGTGCATATTGGTTTGCCATAGCTATGATTCTGGTGTGACAAAGGGGTAAAGTTGTGCTGCTTGAGGAAGGGCTTGGAACTAATGGAGATAAACTAGATGATGATGAGGATAGTTGATTAATAACTAGTTTAGATGACTGGACTATGGATACTATTGGTGAGGTGGTAGTAAAAGAAGGTGTATATAGAGTGAGTGAAGACTGTGCAGAAATTTTAGAGGCAGTAGCAGTGAGGGCAGCTAGTTCAACAGATTGCTGAAGGTAAGCACTATATATACTGTTGATCAATGTAGAGGTCAGAGCTTCTAACTTGTGAAAAGCATCCAAGAGAAATTTATCTAAAGATGGATGGATAACCCTTTTTGATTCAATGAGTTGAGTAAACTCAGTGTCTAAGACTATTTCTTGGATGACATTCTCAGATTTAGTTCTAAATAATGAGAGGTCAAATGAAAAATCAAAAGGGATTTCCTCTAAAGTTGACAACTCCTCAGGGAGTGAATTGAATCTCACTAACCGACTACTACTTGCCTAAGTTTATGCTGTTTTAGGTTTTCTTAGAATTCTGTTTGGGTCATCGACTATAGTTGCACAATTTGGATCTGGGTTTGCCCTGGTATAGTGAATCTTCTTGGGATCCAGAATTTTAATTTTTTAAACTATTTTTATGAAAATTTTCAAGGTTAACTTCAGAAAATGACCTTAAGGGGCTTAAGATGAAATTTAAGGTTTCCTTAAAGTTTTATGAGAGTGAGAATCGAAGTCCCCAGTATGGTCACCAGAAATGTTATCACTCTGATATTTCTTTTGAAGTTAATGAAGGATGAAAATTCAAAGGTAACCAAAAAACACCTTTGGATATCAAGACCTAGCCTTCCTCATGCTCAGAGAGGGCTCTCTCTTTATAATTTAACTTAGTTTTAGTTAAGATGATTTTAGGCTAGTTATTGTTTGCACTTGGGTTTTAGTTTGAATTTGGATGGTGGGATCACTTTACCTAGATGAACAAAGGTTTTCTTTTACCATTGGGCTATGGAGTCAAATGTTAGACAAACAAGACTGGATTCAGTTCTAAAAATAGTTTGTATAGGGCAAGATAGATGAGTTACTATAGATCTCAAAGGCTAAATGGTGAAATCGTTTCAAATCAGATCTAGGGAGAAATTAAGGCTTCCTTAGGCCGAACTTTGGAGGGAATGAAAGAAGTCAACCAGGATGGGAGAGCAATTAAGGGTTCTCAAATCCGGGTATCAGAGGAAAACATGTAAATGACTAACTATGCAAATAGAGTGTACTTAAACAAATTCTGAGTGATATCTCCAGTTAATTCATTCAAATCTAGAACACGTTTAAGTCTAAGAAACATATAAGAAGGTAACAAAATCAAACAAGGAAGATACTTCACTACAAATAGCTCATCTCATGAATCCTGTAGCGAAATTATTTTATTACTTGCTCAAGTGTGTTGACTTGAAAATGGTACAATCACTGTTAGGTTTTAAGAATAAAATAACTCTACAAATGTAAAATAATCCACCATAATACTTTGAATTATGAAGTATTTATAGAAAAAGGAATTACAAAATATCTCAAACTGCATTGAGAACTAATCTAGCAAAAAAAAAATCTTCATGCAAGAAGATAGAGACCTCTATTGAACTTCTACTTGCTATCCCTGTTATTTAGGTTCTGCTAGCTTTTCTCTTTGATCTTTTGCCCTTTAAACTGCTTGGTTAATTGGTTTTCACACTGGATGTTCTGCTTTACTTTAACCTTTCATGTGATACTCGTTTATCTGATACACTTTAACATTCATGACCTATCAATATCCTTTTACTTTGTTGTTTTACTTTTTGTTGTACATTTATATTTTTAATGTGTATTTACTATAGTAAATCATTATATTTTTCCCATCTTTCCTCATCTGGTAATGGATATTTAGAATTTTTTTGTATATTTCATCTACCTCTATGTATTTGGAAAAAGTTGGCTCATTAATAAATAGGTGTTTTACCTCATGCTGGAGGTAAAACAAGTTTTCAAAAGTTTTGTATAGTACTTTTCCTGTTGGTATACCCTTCATGGATGAAGTTTAGACCTGATCTCTGGCCACTTCCCTGATCTTCTTATTGTAATATTCCTGTGTCATTAGCTTATTATTTATAACTAAGGGATTAGGTAATCCCTTTTCCTTCAAAAGTTAGAACTTAACCATGAACCTATCAACGATTAGTTGCATGGTTTGACACTTATCCTCCAAGTTCAACATCAAATTCCTCTTAGTGAGAGGACATTTCTAACTTCTAAAATTGTACCTATCCTGTCAGGTATGTCAATTTCTTGCAGCTCATACTTAGTCTTGGACTTGAGGAAATGAATGATCCATGTTGCCTCCTCTGGCATATCTCCAAGTTCTTCTTTGACTTTTTGAATGGCTTCTGTAGCCTGCTTTATCAGATTTATCTATTCAAAAATAACCTGAATCGATGGCCAAATATAATTGACAGAGTCAATGATATTGGCCCACAGTTGCTCTTTAGCTTTACCTAGAGGCTCAACCAGTGTCATTTCTTTCTCTAGGATGTTGATTCTTTCAATCATCCTTGTGGCCTATTTTTTTCCTTCTTTATGCATGATTTGGGCCAATTTGTAATCCATCTCCAGGCTAGTGACTTTCTCCTTAAGTTTGTTCATCTCATTGGTCTAAATGGAAATTCCTTCCATTACTTTGACCAGCTTGCTTGCTTCATCATTTGTGGAGCCTCTTGTTGTGTATTCTATTGTTGATGTAGTTGGTGTGGATGTCAGTAGTGTAGTGGCCATTGGAGCAATGGGAGCTAAGGTTGCTGCCAATAGAGGTACAACAGTGGTAACTGTTGGAATGACAGTTGCAAGAGCATTATCCAGACTAGCCAGTTTGAGCTACATCAAGCTATCTAGTTATTTCTCCATCTCCTTCCACTGATCATTCAGTTGTAGCACTAAGTCCATCATTTGCTAATGATTGGTCTGCCTTTCTAGGACTTCCTTTTTCTGTGGATGTTGTAACTGAGGAAACTTGAGCTATTTCTTGAGGGTTGCTATATCCTCATTCTTCTTCTTGATTAATTTCTCTCTGGCCTTAACATCACTTGGGTCATGGCACAGTTCAATGATCAAGTCCTCTAAGGATTTTATCCTAGTGTCTTTGGCCTGTGAGGAGGCCTTCTCCAGCTTGAATTGGGTTGTCAAATTATCCAATTAATCTTTTAGCTTAAAAGCATCCATGGCCTTTTCTGTGAGGGTGGACTAAATCATTTCTTCAGCCTACTTATGGAACTCTTTCTAATCAATGGGATGAACATCCCTGGCCAACACCTCAAAACTTGTCTTCTTATAGTCTACTGAGGTCTTTGGTTGTTGTACAATGGGCTGCAAAAATCATACCTACATTTTTCCTACTTTCATGTCAAATGCTGACATCTGTCTAGTTTGGTTTGGCAGTGTAAGAATGAGGTATTAGGCATATGTCTATGCCTCCAATTTTTCATTCTTCATCTTTATCTCTTTGAATCTATCTTTCATATCCTTTTCCTTTTCAGCTGGCCTAACATAGTAAGAAACCTCCATATTATTTTGTTTCTTGATCACCTATCTGTTGGAGGTTGATGGTTGTTGTGTTTCCTCTGCTGTAGTTTGTTCTTTACTTTTCTTCCCAATTACATCAGCGTCGGTTATTTCCTCTAATGCAATGTTCTCCTCCTGTTCAAAGACAGGATTGAACTTGGGCCTCTTGCTTGGCTCAAGTAGCTCATCAGTAGTCTCCATGACAGAGCTAGATGCCTCCTCCCTGTTCCCCTTAGGATTCTTCTCTTCATTGGTTGGGATCTGTATGACAGGAGGAATGTTCATTGGCTCCCCTTTTTCTAGAACCTATAGGAAAGAGTTGTGATAAAATTGTCTTTCAAGATAAATGAGTGTGTTCTCTACATACACAACAGTGTTCTCCATATCAATAAAGGTGTTCTCCACCGACTCATCCTAGTCAGAAAATTGTTCAATGTCAGGTCTTGGGTGGTGGATGTATGCTCCCAAATTGACCCTCAATCTAAGCTTGTTTATGACACCATGAGGGTCATAGTGCCACTTGAAATTGTTTCTGAATTTCATTTGTTGAAGTAACATGTCGGCCTTTGGTCCAACCTCTCTATTGTTGCAAATGAATAAGCCCATTTGGTTTTTCACTTCCAATTGGGTTTTCTTCCTTTAAGCTAGGAAGTGGACCTCATCAGAGTTGATGATTTATCTGAAGTATTCAAGAGAAAATATCCTCATAGGGAGGTATTTGGGAAAATTATAGGGGGCTAGCTCACAACCATAAATTCTGATCTCAGTGTGGTTCTGGTACAAGTACCAATCTCCAACCTTGTTGTTCTTGGACAATTGTAGTACTCTCTTGATCTGGGCTAATTCTAGGCTGAGTCTTAGAAGTCAGCATGTTCATGACTTGGTACACAAAAGAGTCTATGAAGTATATGTGGGTGAATGTTGTGGAAAACTTCTAGACCACGGGTTTCCAATAGATGACTGATCTCTCCTTTCCCTTGGTGTCCAATTTATGGATCCTCACAAGGAAATTGTTTGTTTGGTAATACAAAAACATATAAAAAAACACTAAAGAGTATTTGAAAACTCTTTCAGTGGGCAGTTTGGCAAATTGTTCATGCATTCTATCTGCAAAGAACTGGGCATAATCATACATAATAGCAGGAGGCTTTCCTGGAATGAAAATGGACAGGGAGGTCATGATGACCTCATCCACATGCTCATCTGATGTGTATCCTAGGATGCATGAGAGCATGGTGATTATGTGCCTACCAGTGTCTGAAAAAATAGTGGCAGCATAAGGTGGAATGTCTATACGAGTATAGTGTTCCTCAATGAAATTCTGGAAAATTTGTTTGATTTTGACTCGGTGTAGTGTGATGTACAGGTCCAACAGATTTCCAATGGATAAAGGGGTCTCATTAGGGCTAGGAAGGATTTTTAGCATCTGGTTGATGGATTCAGCAGTAATGGTGAATAGTAACTCATGGTTTGGTGCCACAATAGCCCTTTGGCTTGGGAAATAATAGGCATGACAAAAATGTACAATGTTTGGGAATGGGTGAACTTCGGGGAATGTATACTTAGGCAAATTGGATTCCCAAAGGTGAATGTCATCTACATGGTTTAGAAACCTATCCTTACTCTAGAAGTGTATTTTTAGAAGGTGGCCTAGAGTTGCAGTGTCTTTAATTTGGAAATCCCTGTCTACTAGGGCCAAATGTTCAATGTCCAAGTGAGGGGTTGACATAGGTCTGAAATCCAGAGAGGTCTGGGTAGCCATCTTTAGGATAAACATGGGAATCATGCTTATATAGGATGAAGCAATAAGGTTTTAAGAACTCGGGTGCAATGATAGGGTAATGGTAGCTTGCAGGATAGGGGTTTGGGTATTCAGCAAGGAATATTCTCAATTTAGTGGAAATAAATTATATTAAATTAATTATTTTTTGAATTCACTGTGTGTTTTTAAACTAAGAGGATCGTTTCTGGTTTTTTTGGTAAAATACCTGGAAATGGTGGTATAGGCTGCAAACTGGTGTGAATGGAGGTTGCAGACAATAATGTGGCTTCAGTCGTGCATTAGAGGGCTGAATTGGGCTTCCAGAATGTGTTTGGGAGGCAGTTGGCAGTCAAATCTGGTTGCAGAAGCTTAGGGTGGCACATGAAAGCTTAGGAGGCTTTCACAGAGAAAATGAGTGAAAAAGGGTGAAATGGGCATCTACCGAAAATGTCTAGAAATTGGCGAGGAAATTCATTATAGATAGTGATGGTTTTCATTTATGTGGGGAGGCGGTTTGGGGAGCCATCACACCACTTTTGGGCATTGGGTGGTATTTTCCCAAGAGCGCACGAGTTCACAGAGTGTTGCCACATAGCCAAAAGGGGCTCGAGCAAAACCGTTCATATCGCATCGTCCGTAGGATCTGAGGGTGCCAAATCCAATGGCTATCACACAGTGGAGCTGCACGGAGGGGATGGGGTAGAGATTAATGCGGTCCAAGGATTTAATTACAATGGTTTTGTAATTATTTAATGGATAAGTCGGGGATTTAACATAATGCAAGTTAAATAAAATGCACGGGCTTATGGAATAGGACTGGGGTTAAACTACGGAGGGGTTTACTTAACTGCACCGAGGGGGTGGGTTAAAATTAGGAAAAAAGTGAATATGACGGAGGTTAATAAAGTAATGAGGCGGGGGATTTAAACTTTGGATAAAGGGTTCTATGGGTTTTTAAAGAAATTAATAAGGGAAAATGATCTTTTCAAAGGGGAATGGGTTTCACATTAGGGAAAAGGGGTTTTGTGTTGGGAAATGACTTTTAGGTGGTGATTTGCTAGGGAAAAGTGTGAAACCAAGGGGTAAGGGTCAAAAACAAAGGGAAAAGGTGTCTTTATAAGAAATGAAGGGGTAAAAGGGGAAGTTAGTAAGTATTTAGTGGGGGGTGAAACGAAATGAAGTGGAAGTTAACCAAATAAGCTTATAAGCATCCTTTTAATTTCATATATGCTTCTGCACACTGAAACACATGATTAAACATGATAAGTGTGCTTTTGTTTCAATGAACCTTGTACTTTTTGCAACCTTTCTTCTACTTACCCTTTTACTTACCCTAACATTTTTTCTTCACTTCGTTGGGTGCATTTAAGCTAGTAGACCCTTTCCTTTACTTTTTCTTTTGAAAATTAAACTATCTACCTCTAACCTTATATCTTCCAATGGCTCAGATTAAGCTTATGAGCACATTTTATTTCTCTACCTATCTACTGATATGCCAAGATTAAATAGTTTGGCCAGATCTTTATTCTCTAACTATAAATAGGAAATTCAAAGCATGAACTAGTTAAGATTAAACAATTTGACTATCATGGGTTGTGGCATGTATGACAATCTACACACAACCATTATTTTAGATTGTAAAGTAAAGAGTAGTGGAACTTGGACTTGCACACTTTCATGATTTGTTTTTGTTTGGGGTTCATATTTTTTCATTTTTTTGATCTTTTCTTATTCTTTTTGTCCTTTGATATTTCTTTAAGGACATACCCTCTTCACATTTTTTAATATTAACATGGAAAACATTTGCAGAAAGAAAAGCTATTTACAATATTACTATACTTAACCATAGTCAATTCAAAATTATGAATCTTATTATTATAGGACTCTAACAAGGTGTAGGAATTATAGTTAAGCAAACTCATTTCAACAATTAATTTGTCAACCTGGCGTTTCATACTCTTCAAGGAGTAGAAAAGGAAATGCCAAGAAATGATATGAACCTTCTCTAATTGTATTCCTACTTCTTTGATTACAAATTGTAGAATCGAAAGGATAGATCACATGGCAATGAACACCAAGAAAACTTTTGTTTTTAAATGAAAAGAATGTGCTTTGCAGAAATTCAAATAAAGGAAACTCTCAATTCATCATGAAAAATTTGAATCGATAAAATAAATATTTGACATTCTCCTCGATATGCTTGTAAGGCAGTAGAATGATCCAACTAATCAGGATGCCTGTCTTCCTTAAGATTTTCATTCCTATAGCAAGATGTCGTTGTTGTAACGCAACAAAATTCTTGTACTGGAACATTGTTCCTATGCTAGAGCAAAGCTTATATACTGAAAGTATGTATATTTGGCCCTTACTAAATACCTTGACGTAAATACAAGAGATCTAATCCTTTTTACTAGAGCACTTTGTTCCTGTACTCGGAATGACGATTCCTGTACTAGAATAGAGGTTCCTATAGTAGGAAACCATAGTTCTTCATCTGAAAATCACTCTTGAGTGATCTCAGTTAATTTAATTAATGAATGAAGGTATTACAGACTCATGTGTTGGTGTGTGCCTATGTTATTTTAGGCAACAGATCAATCAAATTGCAAAATCCACAGACACTGGAAAATGGAAAACAGTAAGAGAAACACAGTAAGCAAATGCAAGAACACAATAATTAATAAGGAGTTCACCCTATCCTCCAGGGCTACGTCTCCAGTCCAGGTTTCAGTGGTGGCCTTCTTTTATTGTGTCTTTAAAGCAGATATTGACAATGAGGAGCTCAATTTGAGCCTCCTGAAATAGATAATGTTTGGTAGGGTGGTTCTTGGATCCCCCAAGCCACTAGAGTGCACAAACTCATTTTCCTTAGTAGATATTGACCTCTCTGGTCTTTAATGGGAGGAGCCCAATGTGGTGCTCAATTCCTAACAGTTCCTCTGAGGGATGGCTTGCACCTCTCAAGCTTTCTGTCTACTCGGTGTTACCTAGGTCAGCTCAGCTCTATGTTTTCTACTTCTTGCTTCATCGTCTTTTCTTTGCTCTGGCTCTCTCTATCTTTGTTCTCTTTTTCTTTCTCTCTATGTTTTGTTCTTTGTCTGTTCATGGCTTAAAGCCAATCTGTCTTTGACTGTTCACTTCCTCTTCCACCCCTTCAGATTGCATGATACTGTTCATTTGGGGTTCCCTACCTCTGCGTCATAGCCAACATCCCACAGGGAGTGGCCACCTGTCCTCTCGCGAACTGCACCAACTCATCCTCAACTTTTCGGTAGTTCACTTACATGATGGAATGACTCATCTGCCAACTTAGTGGTCAAATTGGACGTCAAACTTCTCTATGCACAGCTTGATCCCCTGTCAAATCTGGTTCCTTCATCGGGTGCAACCTCTGCTATCATTTCTGGAGCTCTGAGATCCTATGTTGTTCAATCATTTCACACGGTTGACTTGCTCGACCATTAGCGTGCGATGAGAGGTGGTTTTCTCTCTCATCCACTAGACACGTGTCGTTCGCTGAATGGAATCACTTGTTTTCTGCCAAATCCACTTACCACCCCAATGTGCCTCTGATATACCACCATTTTTGGAGCGTGAGACCCGCCTTTCACCTTAGCACTTTCCCCACGATTTCTTGACTTCCATGCAACGGAGCACTTCAGGGCTTTTCCTTCTCGAGGGGTTTTTCCCAGCTAAGTGCTACTCACACATCAGAAATGGCCTCTGTTTCCCAATCCGAGCTTCCCAAGTGCTAGTTTTGCCTCCTACACGGTCTCCATGGGCCTCTGTTAGCACGCTTTGACCGAGATCCTCATTGTTCCTTGCTAGCTGCAAACTACCACTGTCCAAAGGTCTTCCTGATCACTCTTTGTTCATAAATTTCTGAGATCTGTCCTGATTTGATACAGTCATGGCACTTTGATAATCTTCATGGATCCAGTTCGAATCATGGCCTACCCATTGAAAAAGCTTTTGGACCACCAAAAGTTGGTTTTCAAGCATTGACTAAGTGAGGGTACAATTGTCTCACTTGTCCAATCTCTCTCCACTTTTCACTACACCACTTTGAACCCTTGATCCCAATTATGAGGTACTCAACATCTCCTTTGTGTGTCGTCCTCACCTTCCTATCCAAAACTATGTCTTCCTATAATTCATTAAGATATTCAGGTAGCAAGTCATCAATAGAAGGTAATTGACTTTGCTCTTTAGGATCCTCAATTAGTGAGGGTTCAAACAACCTCAAGCAATCTGCATTTATGACTGAGTACATGTGCATGTAAGCTGGTAGATCAAGGTGAAAAGCATTTTCACCAATCTTCTCAAGTATATTGAGAGGTCCATACCTGATAGGCTTTAGCTTTTTACCTTCACCTTGCATCCTGTCCTTGCTGATATACACCCAGACTTGGTCACCAACTTGGAATCTATGCTCCATTCGATGCTTGTCATGCCTTGCCTTGTATTTGGCTTCACTTTTTTCTAGTTGTTCCTGTACTGCCTGGTGTATCTCTTGGATTTGTTCAATGAACCTAGTTGCCCTGTCCACATCACAGTGTCCCTCAACTGTGGTGTCTTTACCAAATACAAAAATCCAAAGGAGACCTTGGTGTGAAACCAAAACAGGTCTCAAAAGGAGATCTCTGTGTAGAAGAATGTTTTGCTCTGTTGTAAGCATGTTGCACATAACACAAATGTTCATCCGAAAGCTTAGGATGTTTACTGCAATATCCTCTAAGTAACTGGATCACTGTCCTGTTAACTACTTATGTTTGGCCATCAGTTTGTGAATGAAAAGTTGTTCTTTTCTTTAGTTTGGTGTCCATTAGTTCCCACAGAATTGACAAAAACTTCCCCACAAATCAGGTATCTTGATCAGATACAATGGAAGTGAGTAATCCAAAATGAACCCATACATGTTCAAAGAACAATTTTGCAGTTTGTTCAGCTGTAATCTGTTTATTACAAGGTATCAAAATACACATTTTGTTGAAACTATCCACAACAAAATACAGATAATCATGACCTTTCCTAGATTTAGGCAGTCCTCCAACCAAATCCATGGAAACACTTTCCCAAGGGTGAGAAGGA
The DNA here is from genome assembly GCA_000404065.3 of Pinus taeda. Lineage (NCBI taxonomy): Eukaryota > Viridiplantae > Streptophyta > Pinopsida > Pinales > Pinaceae > Pinus > Pinus taeda. Next base: position 42,176 of record APFE030050581.1, read on the forward strand.
ACTAGTAATGGAGTGTACAAGCCTAGTTTTCTATTGCTGGGCTTGCTTTTAGCACACATAGTACACCGTCTTACATATCTAGAAACTGTCTCTTTCATTTTTGGCCAATAACAAAATCTTTTTAGTTGTGCAATTGTTTTACTTAACCCAAAGTGACCTGATATTAGAGAAGTGTGTGCTTCTCAAATTATCTTTACTCTTCTAGTTTGTGGAATGTATAACTTCCCACATGGTATAAGAATCGGTCCTTGACATCATAATCCACTTCTTCTACTCGTTTGCCTTGACTTAAAGTTGCATATACATCTTTAAATTCTATATCTTGAGAATATTGTTCAATGTAGCTCTCATGTAACACAAAATTATTCTTAACTATAGTAGATGCATTTATAATTGGTCTAGATAACATGTCTACAACTTTATTGTGTATGCCCTTTTTATATCTGATGACTAGATGAAACTGTTGTAGAAAACCCATCCATCTATAGTGTATTGATTGCTACAACTTAGTTTGGGAGTGTAGATATTGAAGTGGTTGATGATCAGTATGTATTACTATCTCTTTGTCCATTAAGTCATGTTTCCATTTTTTCACACTCTGTACTAATGCATACAATTCTTTATCATATGTAGGATAGTTAACTACTGAATAATTAAATGTGTCAGAATGATAACATATGGGTTTACCGTGCTGTGTCAACACTGCTCCCATGGCATAGTCACTGTCACCTATTTGAATCTCAAATGGTCTATGAAGATCAGGTAGTGCTAGTACAGGTGTTGTACTAATCTTTTATTTCAAGGTGTCGAAGGCTTTCTGCTATTTGCCTCCCCACTGAAACACCTTGTTCAATGTTGTTAAAGCATGTAAGGCAACTACAATTAAGGAAAAGTTAGCAATGAACTTTCTCCAATATTGTGTTGCTCCTTAGAAGCTTCTAACTTCTGTAGTAGATTTCGGTTTAGGGCAGATTACAATGACTGCCACCTTAGAGGGATCTATCTTCAATTCACCACCCCCTACTATATGACCCAAATAGTTCAGAGATGTTTTGCCAAATTCACATTTTGAGAGTTTAACATGAAGTTTTTCTCTTTTCAAAACATCTAGTATCTGCTTAACATGCTTTAAGTGTTCTTCCCATGTTTTGCTAAAAATCATAATGTCATCCAGTTACACAATAAAAAAATCATCAAGAAATGTTCTGAGTACATCATTCATTAATCTCATGAAAGTAGCAGGATCATTAGTTAAGCCAAAAGGCATAACCAGCCACTCATACGATCCCTGTTTTGTTTTGAAAGAAGTCTTCCATGCATCTTGTTCTGCAACTTTGACCTGATGGTATCCACTATGCAAGTCTAGCTTGGAGAAATAAATAGCTTATTTCAATTGATCTAAAAGATCATCTACGTGAGGAAGGAGATAACGATTTTTTATTGTTATCTTATTTAGTGCTCGGTAATCAAAGCACATTCTCCACGAGCCATCTTTCTTTCTCACCAAAACGATTGGTGACCCACATGGTGATGTGCTAGGTCTGATGAACCATTTCTCGAGCAACTCCTTCACCTACTTCATGATTTTAGCATTCTCTAAAGTAGACAACCTATACATTCCAATGTTAGGAAATGGAGCATCTTGCTGCAAAATAATATCATGTACTATTTCCTTTTTGGGTGGTAGACCTTTAGGTTCTTGAAACAATATATCATACTTCGAAACAACCTTTTCTAAAGAAGTTTGTCGTTTAGCATTACAACCCTCAAATACATTGGTTTTATCAGGTTTCTTTTCCTTTACAACCATTATTAAGAATTGTTTGCATGAATTTATCATTCGTTTCATCTACGCTGAGTTTATCAGAGTGTAATTTTTCTTGGGCTTATGAGCTCTTACAAAGTATTCGATTCCATCTTTAACAAGTAGATACTTGTTCTCATTTCTATAGAAAATAGTGTTTCTATCATATTATTAAGGACTTCCTAAAACAATTCCACATATATCCAAAGGATTTATGTCTAACTCAACCTCATCTACAAATGTTGACCCAAAAGAAAACTTTAGCTTTCACTGTCTAGTCACTTGTAGTTGTGCTTTATCATTTAACCATCCTAATGGGTATGGTTTGTTTTGAGGTGTAGTTACTAATCCCAACTTCTTTACAATTGCCTCAGAAATTAAATTTACTTGTGAGGCACTATCAAACAAAGTATGAATCGTTTGATGTTTGGAAATAACTCGAATATGGAAAAGCTCATGTCTTTTTCTCTCATTTTCTTCATCAATAATAGATTATGCAGAATTAGTAGGAGATGATTCAGAATTCTTACCTTTTATACCTGTGGCTACAATGGTTGTTTCATCTCCTGAGTCTGACCCCAAATATTTCTAAATAGCTGCAATAGTCTTCTTCTTCTTGCCCTTGAACTTCTTAGGTCTTAGCTCTACATGCAGAATCAACAGTGCTCATCATCATGCCCATCCTTTTTACAATGAGTGCATGAAGCCTTTCTCTTCTGTGCAGTGTTAGCCTCCCTTGCTTTCCACTTCTGCTTTCTTTTCTCCTTATTCTTGCTTGCAGTGGGTTGGGATGGTCGCCAACCTTCTAGACTTCCATTCTTTCCTCTAGCTTCTAGATGAGTAGCTTGTAGAGATACCTCATCTATACTAGTGGGATTAAACATGAGGATGGTGTGCCTCATGTAGCTGTGTACACCACCAATGTACTTCAACAGAGTCTTTGGTGCGTCTAATGAGAGTCCTAGAATCAGTGCTCTCTTTCTAAATTCTTGAGTGTACCCTTGCACACTTTTCCCTTTCAACTATCGAAGAGTTTGCCAACTCATCATGGCATGCTACAAGTAGGCAAATGGATATAACTATCTTTTGATTGTAGAAACAAATTCACTCCAAACAAAGATAGTCTTACCATGTTTTTTCATGTCAGGTTGGGTTCTGCCTTCCCACCAAACCAAGGCAGTGCCTCTAAGGCATAGGCTTGCCAGCTAAATCCTACTCTTGTCTGAATTGATATTCTGCACTCTGCAATGAACATCAGTTTGTCTAATCCAGTTGTCTAGCTTTTATGCATTCAACTCTCCATCATATACAGGTAAATCAAATTTAACATATAGTTCGATCAAATATGCTTTATTTTTGTGTTCAGGGCTATTAGGAGGTGTGAGAAAGATTTCCTCTTTCCCTTTTCCTTTTGAGTGGTCATGGAAGTGAGGCTTGTCTTCTCCTTTTTCTTGTTTAGAGCCTGATGAATCTTCATCCTTCTGTTTTCTAAAGTCCCTATACATTTCTTCTACCATGGACTTTATGGTTAGGAAACTATTGATGAATTAAGGATCTAGCCCCATAGAACCTTCCTCTGACATTGTCTTCCAAGGATAGACTCTCCCAATCTCTGGATTAGTTTCAACCAACTCTCCTTCTCCTAATTTGAGCTTTGATCTAGTTAGCATTCAATAGATAAACCAACACAAGCTTATCTAACCTTAACAACCTAGAGCTCTGATACCACTTGATCTGAAAATCACTCTTGAGTGATCTCAATTAATTTAATTAATGAATGAAGGTATTATATACTCATGTGCTGGTGTGAGTCTATGTTATTTTATTCAACGGATCAATTAGATTGCAAAATACACAGACACTGGAAAATGGAAAACAGTAAGAGAAACACAGTAAGAAAATGCAAGAACACAATAATTAATAAGGAGTTCACCCTATCCTCCAGGGCTACGTCTTCGGTCCAGCTTTCAGTGGTGGCCTTCCTTTATTGTGTCTTTAAAGTAGAGATTTATAATGAGGAGCTCAATTTGAGTCTCCTGAAATAGATAATGTTTGGTAGGGTGGTTCTTCGATCCCCTAAGCCACTAGATTTCATAGACTCTTTTTCCTTACCAGTTCTTGACCTCTTTGGTCCTTAATGGGAGGATCCCAATGTGGTGTTCAATTCCCGACAGTTCCTCTCAAGGATGGCTTGAACCTCTCAAGCTTTTTGTTTGCTCAATGCTGCTTTAGGTCGGTTCGATGCTCTATTTTCTGCTTCTTGCTTCATTGTCTTTTCTTCGCTCTCGCTCTCTCTATCTTCGTTCTCTTTTTCCTTCTCTCTGTGTTCTATTCCCTATCTATTCATGGCTTAAAGCCAATCTATGTTTAACTATTCACTTCCTCTTCTACCCCTTTAGATCACCTACTACTGTTCCTTTGGAGTTCCCTACCTTTGCATCATCGCCAACGTCTCACAGGGAGTGGCCACTTGTCCTCTCGCAAACTGCGCCAACTCATCCTCAATGGTTCGATAGTTCAATTACACTATGGAATGACTCATCCACTAACTCAATAGTAAAATCGGACATCAAACTTCTCTATGCCGCGACTTAATCCCCTGTCAAATTTGGTTCCTTCATCGGGCACAATCTCTACCGTCAGATCTCGAGCTCCCAGATCCTACGTTGTTCGCTCATTTCGTGCAGTTGACATGCTCGACCATTAGTGTGCGATGAGAGGCAGTTTTATCTCTCATCCACTAGACACGCGTCATGCGTTGAATGGAATTGCTCGTTTTCTGCCAAATCCCCTTACCGCCCAATGTGCCTCCAATATACTGTCGGTTTTGGAGCGCGAAACCCACCTTTCGCCTTAGCACTTTCCCCATGGTTTCCCAGCTTCCATGCAACCAAGCGCTTCAGGGCTTTTCCTTCTCGAGGGGTTTTGCCCAGTGATGCACGATTAGTGCTAGCGCTAATCACACATCAGAAATGGCCTCTATTTCCTAATCTGGGCTTCCCAAGTTCCAGTTTTTTCTCCTGCATGGTCTCCATGGGCCTCGGTCAATACGCTTTGACAGAGGTCCTCACCATCCCTTGCTGGCTGCAAACTGCCACTGTCTAGAGGTCTTCCTGATCACTCTTTGTTCATAAATTTCTGAGATCTGTCCTGATTTGACACAGTCATGGCATTTTGATAATATTTGTGGATTCAATTCGGATCAGTTCTTGTACTAGGTTTCCAAATCAATTGCAAGAAATAAAAGTTTGTCAACTAAGAAAATAAATGAAAAGTGAAAATAAAGTTGTAAATTGAACTTCTATAAGAAAAATGAACCATTAAATAATCACATGCTCAGAAATTAAAAGTACTTTCACAACCAAAGGAAATTTCTATTGAAATAAGAAACAATCTTACTTGGAAACTAATTTGACTCAAACATCACCAAGCTCTTTCCTGAGATGATTGTTTATTGAATAAATTAGATCTTCAACCTTATACAAATAATCGTTTTAACTCACGGAATCCTTATGATAAATTCAATATTAAATCCAGCAATGAGTGTAGGTACAAACCCAAATAATGTAACAATGTTTTAGTGAAAGATTATGGACATTAATCAAATCTAAACCTGAACTTAAATATTAGAATATTCTTCACTGAAAAGCAAAACACTATTTGAAAAAGAATAATAGACCTACAGAAATAAAAATGACTGGTTGCAATGAATAAAGAGAACTTTCAATCTTGTTGAAATGAAGACACCAAGTGTAGGAATACAGATGTACGTTTTCTTTGTAATAAAAAGGAAACACACATTTGTAGGAAAGAATGTAATGAAATAAAATTGAATGCAAATGAACCACATGCACACCTAGATCCAGATCACACAGCTTGCAATAAATTAAAGTTCATTATCTATAAAAGAATCCAAATATGATGTACTTCATTAACCTTGCATAAAAATAAATCTAACACGACTTTAACAAATGGAGAATGATCTAGGTTGGCTGGGCCCTAGCCAACTAGTTTGTTTCCCTGTAGCAAAATGGAAAATTCAAGTGCTCAAATGGATCATCAAAATGATATCGAGACAAAGAACTTCACAACTGGCGAAACACTATTAAATACATACTTCAACTCTTGTATGCATCAAAAAATATAACAACATGGTATATTAAGCCTTTTGGTTGTTCACAAAAAGTTTAAACAAGAGTTTTGCAGTGCAAGTCCAGCCTTCATATCCCACCTTCTTCTCTAAACGCAGAGCCCAGCAAGGAAACTGATCTCTTAGAAATAAATTTGCGCAGTCTACTAAGTTGTCTTGTCCATAACCGATGAGTCAAACAAAGAATTGACAGCTGCCTCGAAAGTGCAGGAATGCTGACCAGTACAAGCATGATTACTACACCAACACAATCTTTCACATAGATTAACAATTTGGTTCAATCACATTACTTAGGAAAGGAATATATTAGTTACAAAGACATTTTAAGGTATAAAACCTATAATTTAATGATTAAGTACATATATAACCTTTAAACATGAAAAAGATAAGAGGAGTGTAGGAATCTGTGCAATTGGGAAAAAGTACAGGAATATATAGGCCTTTAGGGTTGGAACAAGGGTTAATGTGTTGTGCTTAGGATTGGATAGAGACTGAAAAGTAGTACAATTCTAGCCACCAAAATCCTCCCGTCCTTGTCCTGTTGTGCATCCTCACACAACTTCACCCTTACCTATGTAAAAAAAACATGGAGACCTTCCTTTAGTCCTGTATCTGTATGCTAATTCTTGTCTTCAACATCCTTTTCTTCTTAGTTCGAGCCTTCTGGACCCATTTGACCAATTTCTTGAGTCAACCATAGCATTTTGAAGCTCAAAAGTTTGGCACTTTTTTTTGTCATTTTCATTCTTGCACTTCCCCTACCAATTCATTATTCTTATTCTTCAGCACTACACCCTGTTCTTTCATTGCTTGATTTAAAAATTCAATTCTATAAATGTATTTCTTCAGCTCCTCGATTTGACTATTCAAATTGAGAATGGAAACCTCCTTCATGAATTGCTCCTGCGTCAGAATCTTCTCAGCAGTTGACTCCAAACAAGTGTTGCTATCGCCAAGACCAATATCATCCTGTATATCAATATCTAGCATTTCGAAATCACATGGTGCCTCTCCAACCTTCATTTCATCATCATGTTGTGTTTCATCATCCTACACTTTGTCATCACATTGTATTTCATCTCCCTGTACTTCAGCATTACATTACACTTTATTACCCTGATCGTCTACTAGACCCTTCTCTGCACTAACATCTAGTGTCTTAGAGGTTTTCCTCTTCTACATATTTCCAACTAATATTGACAGAGGAGTAGCATCTTTCTCTTCGAGGTATCCTGCACTAAACATTGTGTGAACTGCAACCTCTTCAAGGAGCGAGAGATTGTTCTCATTCGATGAACTAGGCTGGGAGTCATCTATATTTATTAGACAAATTGAGAGCTATTCTTAATAGAACTTCTAGTTATTATCTTCAAAGAGCGAGGGGTTTTGGTTATGGGTGATTGTTTCTCTTCCTGAACTACTTCCTTAGGCAAGGTATCTTTCTTCTTACTAGTTTGTTGGGTGAGGGTTTTATCTGTCTGTTCATATTCTTCCTTCCTACTCTTACCCTTCTTCCTGGTTTACTCCACTATGTTTCCTCCTTCTAATTCCTTCAAAAACCCTTCCCAGGTCACATTTTTACTCTCTAATTCCTCCCTAACCAGAATTGAGAGCAACCTGTAATGATATAGCTTGAACCCAACTTGACTCTTGAATTTTCTAAACATGCTTTGACATTTTTTTCCGAACTTTTAAGCAAGAAGTAAGGAAACTTAATCAACTTACCGACTCAAAGTGTAACTACAAGCGGATGTGATATAGGAAGGTTAGGGAATATCATCCTTCACAGGTGACGAACCTTTGTAGAATTTACAGTAGGTGTCTCTACTTCTTGATCATAGAAGTTTGTTGTAGGCCTTGTTTCCAATCCACCTTCTACTTTTTATTGACTACAAATCTATGCCAAGAACCTTTTTCGATCTCTCCTTTCTTGAACCAATATTCACGTGCGGCCACCAGCCTTGTAACCTGTGAAATAGTCTTCTCTGTCACTTCAAACTCTAGAGACCACACCTTGGCTCCAGCTCCATCAAAGGTTTGAGCAAACTCTAACTCCACAGCCAAATCAAAACCATCAAATTTTAGTAAGAATGGGAGAAATCCTGCTTCCTACATCATGGATAGATTGTTCTTGTACTCCATCATTTGCTCTACTTCCTTTACAGACAATGGTTCAATTTGAACAAGTGCCGTTTCTTGTTCGAATTCGCTCAACTACTCAAAATTTGGGAGATTTAATGAGCTGGGCAGTTTAGGACTAAGAAATTTGAAATTTCCCAATGAAATGGACATTGCTATATTAATTATTTTCTTTAGCAAATGCACTCATGAAAATCTCAGTTCTTGGGAAAGGATATGATATGGCCTGATCGAATCGTGCATGTAGTAATAATGATTGGTGGTGGAAGGTGGTAATGGAGGAAGTTATGTGAGAAAATGTGAGGTGGTATATATGAGTAGTCATCATTTAATTATCAGTAGGATTTTCAAAAATGAACATTCTATTCGAGGAGATTTTCACACACGTCCTTTGATCAACTCGTGACTTCATACAAGGCACATATCTTAACTTACATAAATATATGTTTTCATAATTAGATGTCCATGTACTTAAAAAATATTCCTAATTAGTAATGATGAAAAAAGTCTAATCATCTACAAAAGAAAATCATTGCATGAAATCTTCATAAGGTAGTGCAGTTAGTTGTGCTTGAGCACAATTTTTGAACCGAACATACAAAATAAATCCCCTTTTTATCCTTGGACTGAACTTTGGCTTCAAGCATGCATTCCTACACTGGACATTATTGTACCATAACATACATTCTTGCACTGAAGGAATTGTTAGTTCCTGCACTCGAACATACTTTCCTGCACTCGAACATACATTCCTACACTGAAGACTACTATTGTTCCTACACTGGGCACATGTCTTGTGCTTGGGGCACACAACAGTGTGTATTCCAGCACGTGAGATTTACTACTATTGCATTGGAACATACACCAAGGGACTTCATTGTTCCTACAACAATTGATGTTGTAGATAATCTAAAAAAGGTTTCTAAAAAATACAATCTTTGAGTTGAATCTTGGAAGATTTGCGAAATTTCCAAAGGATGTTTTATACTCTAGTTTCTTGGTATTGATACATGCTTTCCAATTTGATCCATGAATTGATCAGATCCCTCAATACATTCCATGAGGGTGAAAGGAAGCGGGAAAGGAGTAAATTTTACAATGGGAAGGAAATTCAAGAGGGAGTTCAAGTGTGAAACCACCAAGAGGGCATATGGAAAAAGTGAAAGGGAAAATAAATTTAGGGTAAAAGAGGGAAAAACGAAATTGGATATGGGTAGTTTCTTTAAAATAAGGGAAGGCTCATTTCCATAGGATGAAGAACAAAAAATAGAAGGCAATTTACAAAAAGTAAATGGAAGAAGGGCGTAATTTCACCTCAAATATCCACCTGAATATTGCCGAACAAAAAATAGATGCAGTGGGAATTGAGTGTTCCTTGCATAAAAAATTTCATGTCAGTTGTCCCAAACTTGGATAAGGGCTCGGTTCCTACACTTAAAAACGTACTTCTTCTTAGTGACAGTTCACACATATAAAGATCAAGCAACATTCCCATCTTATTAGAATTTCAATCTATGTTGGTTTTCAGGATGATCCTTCTGTGACCATGTCAACAAACTGATTTTCACAATCACAGGAAAATATTTTTCTGATTTATTTTTAGTTTTGGTCAAATTTTTCATTATTTTTTTATTTTCCTTATTTTTAGAAAGAAAAAACCAGATTTGTAATAGGTTGGCATATCCACCTACCATCTCTAGCTCCGATAGTTGTTTCACATGCTGCATGAAGTCTTCCTTTGTGAGGGGTTGAAAATATACCTTGAGTCTATGCTCATTCACAAGGAATACTGAATTTTTCCCATCAATATTGTTGATCTCTACAGCCCCATTCTCAAAAATTCTGACTACTTCATAGGATCCCATCCAGCATGTATGAAATTTTCCTTTCAAATGTTTAAATATAGAGTCATAAAGAAGTACCCAATCACTTGGTTGGAACAATTTCTTCCTGATAGGCTTGTCATGCCACTTTTTGTGCTGCTACTATACTAACATGTTCTATTGAATAACACCTCTTCGAAATTCATCTAACTCATTTTACTGTAATAGACACTACTGTGGTGCTTCTCAGAGATCTAATCCCAACTGAACTGTTGTTCGAAAAGTTTTTATCTGGAACTCTATCGAAAAAAGAACTTGTTTCTCATATACCAGCTCATATGGTGCATGTCATGTGTTGTTCCACCAAGTGGTTTGATAAGCCAATAAGGCTTTAGGTAACCAACTGGCACAATCCTTCCTATGCAGATTTATTATTTTTGTGAGGATGGATTCGATCACCTTTTTGGTAGACTCCACCTGACTATTTTCTTGTGGGTGATACAAAGTGGACTTCCTATGTTGAATTTTTTATTGATTCATGATTTCATGTACCAGATTATAAATAAAATGCAGCCCATTGTCAATAACAATCTCTCTAGGAACACCAAATATAGTAAAAATTTTGCTAAACAAAAATTCAACAACAACTTTTTCTGTAGGAAAAGAAACAACATTAGCCTCTACCCATTTTGTATCAAAATAAGTGCAAACCAATAAGGGCTCAATCATAATATGAGGAAATAAAGGCATTTCATTAGCTTGAATAGGTTGACCCATTTGGTTACAACTATCGGATAACTTGACATAATGTTTGGCATCCTTAAACAAAGAAGGCTAAAAATATCCAGTGTGTAAGATTTTATATGTAGTCCTCTTATCAGCGAAGTGACCACCACAAGGTGCATCATGGGAAGATTTCAATATATCAAACACTTATTCCTCTCTTACACATCTATGAATGATAAGAGCTGGTCCAGTGTAAAAGAGGTATCCTTAGATCTAATAATATGTGGCACCTTTTAATATGATATTCATCTTTTCATGAGTGGATAAGTGAGGTGGTGTCTTTTTGGTGACTAAATAGTTGGCTATGTTAGCAAACCATGGAGACTTTGTTGACATGACAAAAATGTGTTCATTAGGGAAATCATCATCAATATGAATAATTTCACTAGGATTAATCAATATGGAAATATATTCAGCTACAACATTAGATTTTCCTGGCCTATCAACAATAATAACATTAAATTCCTGTAACAACAGTAACCACCTAATCACTCTACCACTAGTCAATGGTTTATTCATTAAATATTTTATCATAGAATGATCAGTATGGACAAAGACATCATATCCTGTGATGTAGTGTCTGACTTTACAGATAGAAAAAATTACGGCTAAAAGCTCTTTCTCGATCACTGTATAGTTCAATTCAGTGGGTGACAATGTTTTACTAATGAAGTAAATAACATAGGATTGTTTGATCTCTTCTTATCCTAAAGCTGCCCCAATGGCAATATCCGATGCGTCAGAGGGAATGTGGAATGGAAGGGACCAGTTGGGACCTCTCAAAACTGGTGCCTACAATAATTTTTCCTTTAATGTCTCAAAATACCGTTGAAAAGTTGTGGACTAGAAAAACTCACTATCCTTAGCTAACAAGTAGAAAAGGGGGCTAGCTATCCTAGAAAAGTTCTCAATGAACCTCTTGTAATAGCTTGCATGTCCCACGAATCCTCTTACTTCCCTTTGTGTTTTGGGTGCAGGAAGATGCAAGATAACTTCTATTTTGGTCGTGTCTGTCAGGAACTAAATGTCCAAGGACTACTCCTACTTTGCACATTAATCTACACATTTTATCACTCAAGGCAAGGTGAGCCTCTTGGAAACATAAAAGCACTTTTTCTAAGTTTTTGAGGGCTTCTTAGAATGAGTGACCAAACACTAAAAGAACACCCATATAGATCTCAACACACTCGTGATCAACAAAAATAGCTAGTGTCACCCTTTGAAAGGTGGCTAGGGCATTACATCGTCCAAAGGGAAGCACGCAATAAGCAAATGTACCCTGTGGACATGTAAAGGTGGTCTTATATTAATCGGGAGGTGCGATTTGAATTTGGTTGTACCCATTGAAGCCATCTAAAAATGAAAATTACTTTTTACCAGTAAGGGTATCTAGCAACCAATCGATAAAAGGAAAGGGAAAGTAATCCTTGAGAGTGGATTTATTAGGTTCTTGATAATCCATATAGATGCACCATCTCCCATCGTCTTTCGGGACTATTAACAACGGGGAGACCCACTAGCTATCGGATATAGGATATATAAAAATAGCGTCCAAGAGTTTCTGTAATTCTTCTTTTATAACATCTCTTAGCATAGGGTTCATGCACCTCTGGGGTTGACGAACTGTTCAGGTTCCCTCCTAAATATAAATATGGTGAGTACAGGTTTTAGGCGGTATGTATTTCATGTCCTCATAACTCCATTCAATGGCATTAAGGAGATCACGTGACAAATAAACAAGTTGCTCTCATTAAGATGAGTCTAGGTTTGAAATGATATGTAAGGATTTGCTTGGATTAATATCAACAAGAGTAGTCTTGGGCTTAAGAGTGGAGGAAGATGCTACTAAGACCGGTGATGAGGAGGGTTGAGAATCAAGATTTCCTTGAAAATATGGACTAAATATTTGACGAAACATGCCGAAATTAGGCATTGTGTCCAGGTTATTCAAGCAGTCTCGTAATTCACCCTCCTAGTAAACTCAGTATGGTGGTGGATCAAAGAAACAAGTTGAGTCTTCTCATAACTATTGTCCTAATCTAACCACAAAGTGTCCTTGATCTCTTGAATAGATCTATAAAGTGGGTATAAGGTGACCTTCTTCCTATAGTCTCCATGTGAAATACACATATCACTAGAGTGGCATCCAATGTAAGCATTAGTTGTGGCAAGCCATGGTTATCCCAAAATCAAGGAATATTCACCCATAGGATTTTTTTGCTGAAGGAAAATAAAGTCTGTGAGGTATTCCCAAGAGTCTATGGAGACAACCACATCATCCAGTACACCTTCTGGCTTGATTTTTGATATATCTGCAAGTTCAAGCATAGTAGTGGTAGGACGAATATGGACCAACCCAAGATCATCCATCATTTGCCGAGTCATGACATTGATGGTTCCACTGAGGTATATTAATACATTGGGTACAAGGATATCACCTATCCGAATAGAGACAACTGAGTTTCCAGGATCGGTATACTTTTCCATTTTCACACATGCTGTCATTAACTCAGCTGCTAGACCAATAGATTGAATGGTCTGAGGTTCTATTCTCTTCCTTCCTGGATTTTTGAGACAAAGTTCCCTAATGATTTTTGTGTAGATGGGGATCTCTCTACTATCCTAAAGCAAAGGAACCTTTATGCAGAGATCCCTCAACTCAGAAGCCAAACTGGACTCAGTGTCACTCCTCTCCATAACTAGCCTCTCTAGATAAGGAGGCCGGTTTCAAGAAGATGGTAACTACGATGGTGTAGGAATGAGCTAAATGGTGTCATTGTTTTTCCAATGAGCAGGAGCTTCCCCATTTTTCTCCTTAATGATCACCATGTGCTGTTTTTTTCTTTCTAGTTTGACTACCCTTACCAATCTAAATTGAACCTAATGTATCCCAACTAGAAATGTTTGGTAAATAGGAGAAGGGGATTGTTAAACGTATTGGGTGTGGAGCCTAATCATCTTTTGTATTCAAAGGTTTTAGCCGGATGTATACCCCAGGAAGATTGTACACCGCTACACAGGGGGGGTGCGGGGTGGACTTGTCCCCCCCGTGGGGGTTTGAGGGGGCTAATAACCCCCGGTTGGGGGGTCTGGGGGCCAGCGGTCCCCTAGTGGGGGTTCGGAGCCAGTGCCTTCGAAGCTAAAAATCGATGTATTATTGCCTTGTAAAATTCTAGTAATTTCTACACAATCTGGGTCGTTCATTAGCTGTATGATCTAACGGTAGAAGTTATGTTTAATTTAGGGTTTTTTTTTCCTAGAAGGCAACCCCTCGCTATATATGAGGGAATTGTATTGAGTCTATGTAGATCTGTATTCTAAGTGAGGAAGAGAGAGGAGATTGAGAGCGAAGAAGGTGTTACAGTGGATCTGCTATAGGTTGTATCTCTTCAGTTTGCTGGATAATATAATAAAAGGAGGACTGGTTGTTTCTCCGTGGACATATCCCTTAGCTGAACCAGTATATTTGTGTCTCTCTTGTTTTATTAATTTTCTGTGTTTATATTTCTGCAATATTTTATGTGTTCCATTGCTCCGTAATATATAATTTTCTAACACAATGGAATTAGTTTATTGCATAGCCTTATTATTAGGATTTGGTACCGATTGAGCAGGCAGTTGGGGTGGTTGAAAAGATTGTGTTAAAGGTAATGGTGGAATCGTTCGACTTTGTTGAGGTAGGGGAGGAAAGGATGGTTGTGACATATGGTGAGGTGCATATGTAGGCGGATATGATGACATCTATGTAGGATAGGATTGGTGTGAATGGTTTGACCCTCTCCATCCTTGTTTCCAGGATTGAGGGGGTTTCCCATACTGATAATGGTTCCCATGCTACCAATATTGAGAGTGATGAGTGTTATAATAGGAATATGGATGTGCATTATGTCCAAAAAAATGTGGTGAAGATTCAAGAACCATAACTACACTTACCTGAGGCCAATTTCTTCATGCTCCCACAGCATGTAAAGGTTCAAGTTCAGAATAGTCTTCTTCAAATACAACTTTTAATCCTAGTATGGAGGCCCATTTCTTGGGGGCATGGTTTCCTGCACAAATCACACATTTTAGATCAGCAAGACATTCTCTTAGAATATGCTTTTTCCTACATTTAGGATAAAAATAGACAAAGGCTCTTGTTCATCTACCAATTTCTGCTGAATTTTTAAGGAGTCTGTTTGCTTGCTAACAGTATTCATTATTTCAATTTTCATATTGTCCATTTTTTTCTCCAAGCCAATAATTATAGCATTTGTATATCCAAGTTTACTAGTTCTACTTCGATTTCCTCTACTGGATCTAGGTTGGTTCCTTGAAAATTTCCTACAAAAGTCACAAATTTGATCAAAAGTGTTCTCAGAAATATCCTCTTGTCCTAGTAAATTCAAATTATGCCTAGAATCTTGAGTAAGTCCACCTAAGAACAAGGTCCTAATAGTACTTATGTCAAATTTATGTTTTGACCTCTAGAGGATGTATAAAAATGTCTCTAAATAATCCCCCAAGGTCTCATCATCCCCTTGCACAATGGTAAATATCTTGTCATGCATTTATATAGTTTTGCAATATTCTTGGTATTTACTTAAAAACACCCTCTTCATTTGGTCCTAAGAAATTATAGCTCTCCCTCAGAGTCCCATGAACTAGCACAAGGGTGAGTGCTTGATAGTTATAGGGAATCACTTTAATTTCTTGGCATCTGAAGAGTAATCATAGCTTCTACATAATATATCAAACTCAAAAAGAAAAGAATTAAGATCTTCTTGCACCTCACCATATAAATGAGGGAGAGACGACGGTGGAATATTCTTCATTTGAGTACTTGTTTCAGGATCCACTATTGGAAATCCAAAGGTGGATTGTTTGTCAACTACCTGATTCTTGCCAATCCCCTCAGCATGATCCTCGTGCTCTGCCATTTTTGTTCCACTAATCAAACCACTCCTGTTAAAGTGGCAAGGTTTACTATGGCTCAAATTGGTCTTTGCAGCACCACTAGTTTCCTTCTTCCCTTTCTTGGCTTATGTCACACCTAAAATGTTGTTTCGAGAGTCCAAGTGGACAATGCCTGCGTGATGAGTTTATGTATGTTTAGGCTTTCTGCCAGGAAAAGAAGGTCTAATATGAGAAATTTTTTTCAGATTTATCAGTTTCCCCTTGACCCTTATGGGCTTTCGACCTTTACCCCTTTTAGGCATTCATATTAAAACAAAATCCAAAAAATGACAACTTTTAAATATCCAAAAAAAGAATGTTAAATCAAATGTTGCAAATGAATAAATAAATCGGCACTATGAAACCCTTCAAAACTAGAAGCACTCTGCAGAAAAAATAAAAGCATACTTACCCCTACTGCAAAGGAAAGAAAACAAGAAATTTCTTACCACTCCTTAGAAACGCCTCCACGACAACGACGCTGAAATGTTGGGTGCAGGAGTTGCAGTTAAGCAAAATCCTTTCAACACTTAATTTGTCAACCCCGAGTTTCGTACACTTCGAGATGTAGCACAGGAAATGCCAAGAAATGATATTAACCTTCTCTAATTGTATTCCTACTTCTCTGATTAAAATTGTATAATCGAAAGGGTAGATCACACAGAAATGAATACCAAGAAAACTCTGGTGTTGACTGAAAATAATGTGATTTGCAAAAATTCAAATAAAGGAAACTCTAAAATCATCATGAACAGTCTGAATCGATAAAATAATTATTTGAGATTCTATTCAGTATGGTTTTAAGGTAGGATAATGATCCAACTAATGAGGATGCCTATCGTCCTTAAGATTTTCCTTCCTATACCAAGCTCTCGTTCTTGTACGGCAGCAAGGTTCCTATACTGGAACATTGTTCTTGTACTAGAGCGAAGCTTCTATACTGGAAGTATGTCTACTGGGCCCTTACTGGATACCTTGACCTACATACAAGAGCTTTGAGCCTTTGTACTAGAGCACTCTGTTCCTATACTTGGAATGTCGATTCATGTACTAGAATAAAAGTTGATGTACTAGGAAACCAGAGTTCTTCTACTAGGCTTCCAAATCAGTTGCAAGAAATAAAATTGTGTCAACTAAGAAAATTAATGCAAGGTGAAAACAAAGCTATAAAGTGAACTTCTATAAGAAAAATTAACCATTAACTAATCACATGCTCGGATATGAAAGTGCTTTCACAGGCAAAGGAAATTTCTATTGCAATAAGAAACAGTTTTACATGGAAACTACTTTGACTCAAACATGAACAAGATATTTCCTAAGATGATTGTTTATTGAATAAATTAGATCTATAACCTTATACAAATAAGCGTTTTAACTCAGGGAATCCTTCTCATAAATTCAATATTGAATCCAGCAACAAGTGCAGGTACAAACCGAAATAATTTATCAATTTTTTAGTGAAAGCTTATGGACATTAATCAAATCTAAACTTGAATATTAGAATATGCTTCACTAAAAAGCCAAACACTATTTGCAAAAGAATAATAAACCTGCAAAAATAAGAACTAGTTGCAATGAATAAAGAAAAATTTTAATCTTGTTGAAACGAAGACACACTAGTGCAGGAAGCTAAATGTATGTTTTCTTTGTAAAGAAAAAGGAAGCACAAGTTTGTAGGAAATAATGTAAGGAAATAAAAGTGAGTGCAAATGAACCACGCACACACCTGGATCTAGATCACACAACTTGCAAGAAATTAAAGTTCATTAGCTATAAAAGAATCCAAACATGATATGCTTCAATTAACCTTGCATAAAAATAAATCTAACACACCTTTAACAAAGGGAGAATGAGTTGGGTTGGCTGGGCCCTAGCCAACCTACTCAATTCCCTGTAATGAAATAGAAACACTGCTCAAATAAAGCATCACAACGATATAGAGACATAGAACTTCACAACTGGCATGCTCCTTTGTATTAAGTTTCAAATAGTACTAAAAGTTTAATGCAACATCACCCCTTAACATTTATAGAGAAACCCTATTAAATACATACTCTGGCTCTTGGCCGCAACAAAAAATATAATAGCATGATATATTAAGCCTTTCAGTTGTTCGTAAAAGGTCTAAACAAGGGTTTTATAGCTGAAGTCTAGCCTTCACATTCCACCTTCTTCTCTAAACACTAACCCGAACAAGGACACTGATCTCTTAGCAAGAAATCCGCGCAGTCTATTGAGTAGTCTCGTCCATAAGCAGTGAGTCAAATAAAGATTTGATAGTTGCCTCAAAAGTGCAGGAATGTTGATCGGTACAAGCACAATTCTTGCACCAACCCAATCTTTCACATAGATTAACACTTTGGTTCCATCGTATTACTTAGGAAAGGAATATATTAGTTGCAAAGACATTTTAGGATATAAAACATGTAATTTAATGACTAAGTACATATATAACCTTTAAGAATGAAATACATAAGAGGGGTGCATGAAAGTGTGCAATTGGCGAAAGGTACGAGAATATATAGGCCTTTAGTGTTAGAACAAGGGTTAAGGTGGTGCGTTTGAGAGACCAAAATGTAGGACAATTCTAGCCACCACCAATAGGGTGTCCATCATTGGGAATGGACATGATCCTATCACTGCTCCCACCTAACCACCTTCATCTCTGAGGCATAATTCGGCTACAAAAAGAAACTGCCAAGCACAAAAAAAAAAACAAAGAGAAAATACATAGCTAAAGTAAATGCCAACAAGAGGGAAGGGAGGCCAAATGCAATGAACACCTAGGATTAACAGGATCATTCTGCACCTCTTATCCTTCAACATATGATCACCACACTCAAATTATCATCAAATGAAAAGATATGAATCGGAGGAAAATGGTGGTACGTTAAGGAAGTCAAGGCCAACTAGTCACTTCGTATGAATACCTACGTGAACTATAATATAGTTGTAATAGTCAGAATGAGTATGGTGTATTTAAACATAGCGTAGGTAAAATTGGGAATCATATGAGGTAGGGAGTATGGTCACCATTTTTTAAGGAAGGTAAGGTAAAAAAGACTAAAGTTGATCGACTGATCAAATGAGTGTTATGTGTCCTATTTGTAACACTGTAATCATCGATAAATCATACCTCATGACTACTTTTAAGATGACTCCATTGGGAGAAAAAAAAAATAGAGACAAGGAACATGACATGATGTGATTATCATTCTCATTCGTTGGGAGGAATGGTTATTTTGCTCTGTGAATTCCGTGACACAGCCAACCTGACCAAATAATTATATTTTAATGTTAACAACTCTCTTTCAAAACAAAAATGTTATTTTAAATAAGAATTGTATATGAAATCTTTATGAAATTCTATTGTAATTTTCTGATACTAATTTGTTGTAAGAATTAAGGGAATGATGTATAATGTATTAGGGAATTAAGGGAAATATGTGCAGAAATTTTGTATAATCACTATAACAATAGAAATGGAAAAGGAAAGTATCTATAAAAATCAATGTGGAAGAGTATGGAAGATATGAGGAAAAAGCTTTATATACTACAACTAAGAGGAATATAGGTCCTTCCAGAACTCTAATAATTATTAATAATAATCAGTGAGTTTAACCATGGTGGAACATAGGTTAATTCCTACCTTGTAAACAAAAGTTTACCATAGAAATGACCCATGATCTCTAAAATTAATTAAACCTAAGCATTACAACGAGGCCAATTGGTGGGTCTTACCTACTTTTTCTTTTTTTTTGAAAAAAAAAAAAAAAATAACCCAATATGATCATGTTCTATAAAATTAATTAAACCTAAGCATTACAATGGGGCGGGGCGAATTGGTGGGTCCTAGCATGAGGCCAGTTATACCTACGTAAGAAGAAATAACAGAAAAAAACAAGAGCGAGCAGTGATAGTCATAGATTGGGCAATTTAATACATCAACAAAATATAGGGAATAGATGTATCCTAACAGACGAGATGATATTTCTATGAGAAGTAAATGCTTCAGAACATTTGTAATCCTATCTATGTTCCCATAATTGTTCAGCTACAGCATAGAGAGATTAAAGCAATTAATACACGTCCCTCTTGGTGATGAAACTGAAGGGCAAATGTGTTAAGAATATCAGACCCTTTATATACATACATAGCATTGAGACGGTACATACATAGCATTGAGACGGTATTGTTGGGGGCAAACATTTATGCATTTAAGCTGAAATAAAATAAAAGGAAACAGGCCGTAATCATATTAATATCTTCCAGTGTTTAAACTAATTCTATTTACAGATTACGGAAAAATATTTGTGCCTGGCAACAGACTGAAATACACAACACAATTACACATATAAGAGGAAGACTGGAAATGTAACCGACCCGAGTCTTAAAAAAATTCCTTGTAGAACTGTTTAGAAGAAAAATATCATTTAATTAACAAGTGTTATCATGACTCTGTCAGTACCACGACAGCCTTATAATTTTTGACAGAATTGTAATAAAGCACATGGCAAGGGTTTCCCTACCCATTGTTCTATTCTTTTAAAAACTTGTAAAACAAAAAAATAACCATCCAGGTCTGGGCCCAGTAAGGGGAAGGCTAAACCAGAAATTGTTCCCAATCTGGAGAGTGGAAAGCAGTTGAAGAGTATTAGGAAAGCAACCTGTGCAAACCCTAAATCCGATAAAGCTACATGATTCCCAAAACTGTTCGAAAGAAAATTCGATGGAGAACAAACCTAGTCATCATAGAATGTTATCAATAAGCGATTATGGAAATAAGCATAAATCTCCCGATTATTAAGAATCGAATGAAAAGATTCTGGAAAATTACCTGTGAAAGCCATATCATTCATGCAAACTCCGATCTGTACATGGAAACTCTCAAGAATTAATACTGTAATGTTTGTCAAAGAAGGAAAAGATTTAGACCACCTGGTAAATGCATGGCTAAAATGAATTTATAATCAAACACTACTGTTATTTTTACAATTGTCTATATCAACTGCAACTTTGCAAATAGCTTATAACATAGAAATAATACTTAGAGGAATGCCTTTCATCCAAAGCCTACCTGTTGACACAACCATTAATCAAAAATGTTTTTAAATTTAATAGACAAAATCTAAATGTGAAATGGACTAAACAACTAAATTATAAAAGCACTATAAATATATAAATTTCATCAGTTTCTATATATAATATATATATATATATATATATATATATAGATATATAATTTATTTTAAGCATACAACTGTAACCAATAATGAATTTGCCCCTTTCCTCGAATCCAATCCGTGGATATTATTAGCTCATCATTTTTAAAGTTAACTAATAATTTATATTTGACGTTTAAGTTATTGTCGCTTAAATACTCAGGTTTATTTTATTATATTTATTTCTGAAGGTGTTTGGAAAACTTTCGTACTGCATGAGACTTTGAAGTTTTTAACCCATTATAATTCGTATTCTGATGTGGACATGGAATCATATACAATTTCCACCCTGTACTTATCACGTGAAAGCCTCTTATTTTCTTCGTTTTGTCAGAGTCAAAGCGCCTTCCTTGAGATGGGAAGATCTTTCTGAAACACAATTGATACTTGCAAGAAGAATGGGAATCGAACTGAGGAGAATAGAAGCGCCATGTTTCCTCCTCACTCACTCTCAGTCAGCTCCAAGTTGTTGCTCACGGATCAGTTTTATGTTCACATGGAAGTCAGTAGTTTTGCATTATTATATCATCATTATTGCAAGAGGTCAAGCACCCCATACGGTACCCTGAGCGGAAATCACATCTCCTCGCTGGACTTTATTAAAATAATGTAAATATTGAATTAACAAAATGGTGCTGTGAAAGTAACACAGTTGCTATAAAATCCATCCCCTGCGAGCTCAAATATGCAACTCCCTCCTTTTGCCTTTCCGTGGTTTCCTTGTCTTCTCTTAATTTCAAAGAGAAAGGAAAGAAGAGCATCGTATTTGATTGAAGATGGCAAAGGGTGTAGCAATGCTTTTTATAGTTCTGATTGGTGCTGCAACCACCATGCCTGCTCTTGTCATGGGATGCGGTAGCTATCACTGTCCTCCTGGCGGAGAAACTCCTAGCGGAGGAACTCCTAGCGTCCCAAGCGGCGGAAGTAGCCCTCCAGGCGGCGGATCGGGTGGAGGAAGTTCGTCATGTCCTTTAGATGCACTGAAGCTAGGAGTCTGCGTTGATTTGTTGGGGGGTTTGGTCCATGTAGGCATTGGAGACCCTGTTGTGAACCAGTGCTGTCCAGTGTTGGCAGGTGTTTTGGAGTTGGAGGCAGCGCTGTGCTTATGTACAACTATCCGCCTTAAACTACTCAACCTCAACGTCATCCTACCACTGGCTCTGGAGCTTTTTGTTCAATGCGGCCTGACCCCTCCACCTGGATTCACATGCCCACCTCTCAATTAGGAAGGTATAATATTGCATGCCACGTCAACCCTTCACTCCAATATTTCATTCAATTAAAAGATTCATTTGCGTTGGCTTACTTCCATATAGTATGTTCACAGTGATTGTGGATGGGGCGCAGGTGAAATGGAGCAACAATAATCAGACCGATGTTCACGTATATTGTAGATTGACCCACGCAATATAGAAGATTGTGCGCGTCGGTCCGCCTAGATTTGCTTTTTCTGTTTTTCCAAAAACGAGGATCCACGATTTCCTGGGTTCTATGTGATCAGCAAAGCATTGTATCAGATCAGAGCTTTGTCAATAATATTTCTCTCCTATCGTAACATTGCTTCTGCTTTGCGGTTAGATTATAATTTTTTTTGGGACGGTTTTTTTCTTTAGTCAGCGGAATTGGTAACCGGGCGGGGATTAACGCGGTCCCTGGCGCGGTACACTACAATGATGAATGGCAATCTTAGGTTAAAATAGTCGATTAATATGTTTGTTATTATTTCAATTTCAATCATTTCTATAGACGCCGTACTGTACAGCGTATAGTACTTAGTTCCATTATAAAAAAAATTCTTTCCACTTATATAATATAACAATTTAAAAGATATCACATCTTTTTAAATGTAAAATAATTAATATACATCAGCTGCTCTTATAAATTAAGATATAATTAAAGAGCGACCATATCATATGATCTATTACAACAGTTCCAGTCTGCCAGATATTTTAGTAAACCCAAAAAGCGATTGACAAACTTTTTCAGTAACGTCAAAATAAAAGTATAATAAATTCTTATTTCACTACTGACCAAACTGCAGTTTTTTCTAGTCATGACTCCACCTTGGATTCACTTTGTTGCAGCCAGATTTGTAACACATAATTCAGATCAACGGAACTTATTCATTACTTCGATATGTGTATTTGTATTTGAGTTTATTTTGAAATAGGAATTTTGGAATTTGAATTTAATTATTAATAATTATTAAAATATATAAATAAATTTTTATTATAATAATTTAAAATTTTTTTATAATATTAAATTTAAAATTAATTTTTAGTATTAATATGTTTTCTAATTAATTAAAAAATCATATTTTTGTTTAACTTTGACATATTTTTTATTATAGTATTTTATTAAAATATTTACAAATCTTATTATATGAATTTGTATTATATTAATAAATAATATAAAATAAAGTTATAATTTTTCTTTTGGGAATGTATTATCAAGTGTTTCTTATGTCAATTTATATTTATTATCTATTTAATTTATATACCATTGTAACTATTTTTGAAGTTAACTCTTCAACTACTTTATTTTAAATAATGATTTATTGTAATATCAAAGTTAGTGAAATTATCCACAAATCTAGTACTTGCAACATTGCACAGGAAAGGGATCTGGAAAAATGTAGCCCTTATTTTAATTAATATTTAGAAACAAGACATGCCCCTACCTCAGTATGCACATCTTCTTAATGCACAAGAAATCAAGAGAATAAAGCACAATTGTGGACCCTGGATGGATCAACTAGAAAAATCACAACCACAGGGTTTTCATCTTGAGGATCAAATTGGAACTGGTCCTGCTAAGTTCTTGAAAGGCCACAATAAAAAGACAAATTCCAGATGATCCAAATGTGCAGCTCCTATCGCCTTTTATAGGCTGGATGAACTCTCTAGAAACCTTATTTTATTGTTTGCCCTCCAAAACTAAAGGCAAATACCATGGAATAATACCATGGGAAAATACCACGATAAATACCATGGGAAGATTCCGTCCATTTTCACCATATTGAGAAAGAGAATATTAGAAATCCTCCCGCCCAAAGATTTCTTACCCTAATGGAAACCACTTTTGTTCACAACAAAAGCATTTGTACATTGATACGAGGGTCCCCTACAAACCAGTATGTTATCCCATGTCTTCATGCTAAATGACCTTGAATGGACCCTTTGATACCTAGATCCTAGACAATCCTCCAACTAATCATGCCCTTAATAGATCCACTTTGATCCCAATGCCACCTAAGTCCTAGGACATGTGGGTTATTATACTATCTCAATGTGACATGCTATGATATGCCCTTGGCTAAGAGTGTCCTCCTTAATATCATCCCATCAATAGAGTACCAACTCATAATCTCTTGCCAATCCATGACGCGGGAAGGATGAATACCTACACATGGAAAGTCTCTACTATGTTGATGTTGCTCGATGCCCCACTCATGTTGCTCCACCCAGTCACCCAACATGATCCATTTGAAGAATTCTACCTTGCTCTCCCTAGTGTATAATGGTCGGTTGATAATATTGCAAGCCTTATCTATGTACTCCTGTAAAGGCCTGCTCTGGAACTCTCGATAGTATTCCTCTTGCTTCATTGTGAGGGACTTGAGTCGTTCTTCAACACTAGACAACTTGGCCATTGATTCAACACATACCCCTATGAGCTCTTCAATTTTCCTATTCTCATGTAATATAGTGTCTCGTACTATCCAAACTATCTCCTTCAACATCATCAGATCTATCTTGAAATGCATAATCTTTTCCTCGAAGTCTTATACTAGAAATTATGGTGCCCTGTTGAATGCCTCTTTATTTGTGATAGATCTAGCTTGAACCTTTGACCGACTCTCCCTAAATGGCTTATCACGCATACTATATTTTTCATGTTTCCCATCATGATCATGCTTATCATGTCGGTTTATTAATATTGGCTTCTCACTTAAGTATCCATGAAATTCCTCTTCCTGGCCTTTTCCACGTGTGTGGAAAATATGGTGTTCACCCTCTCTGGTTGTCAAACATGGATGTACTAGTGGATTGTTATACACATTTGATTGGTCATTCTCTTCATTGACATCCTCCTGGATATCTATGGACTCAGTTGTACAAGAGTATACCAAATCGTTAGGAGGAATCACCTCCTTCCTTTCCTCATGTAGTTTGTCAAGATGAATGATCATAGGCTTGTCATTCAAGTCTCTCTGAAAAACATTGTGTTGTTGCTCACCATCTATACTTGACTGCTTGGATCCCTCATGGGGGCTCTTTTGCAAACCAATCAACCCAACTATGGATGAATCCCCATGATCTGAAGGAGTCTCCAACTGTTTTTCTCTTGTTTCCTCCATATCACCTAGACATGAATGGTTAAGTGCACAAGATCCCTTGCAGAGAAAACATAGTCCTCTCCTTCTTAGTTCATTCTTGTTGCAGGTTTTACTACCTATGTTCTTGCTTCCTCTATCAATCATTTTAAACTCCTTATTAATCAACACCCTTTTAAGAAATTTCATGTTTTGCATTACCAAATTCTCGACTAGATCATAGGAACTTGGTGCTACAATTAGCTCCTTTTTCCAAATGGTTGACAATTTGGATCTTAGTATCTTGCAGATGTCAACATGTCCTTCTAAAAACAAGGACATAATCTTTTGCATGCTTATTTTGATACTGTCTAGATGAGCTGATGTAATGTTGGTGTAAAAGTTCTAGAACACCTGAAATATCAAATCCTCACATTCCAAATTCAACATGAATGTGCTAAATCTCAACTCTACCATGAGTTCTAAGATTCTGCACCACTTCTCAAAGGTGGGAAGCATGATGTTTTTCAACCCTTGAAGGGCCTATACTATCAACTGCAATATCTCCCTCATGATATCATTATTGTTCATTGCTACTGTTATGATCCTGCTAAGACAAGAAGCCACTATAAGCTTGACCTCTTCACAACGATTTTCCCAAAGTTTGGGTTGTATCAACACAAGCATGGATGGCTTGAGAGCACAACTGAGTTTCTTCCATTCTGGCAACCTCACCCTAAACAAACATGTGTCTAATTCCTCCAACTTATGAAGGTTTATGTTTGACATTGTTTGTTGCAATTCACAGCCAAGTGTGAAGATATTATCCACTCTAATTTGTCCTTCCTTCACTTCCCGTGGGTGGTTTTGTTGCATAATGGCATAGACCATTTTTTAGAAAGGCATGTTATTCTGATCTAATTGGTATTGCTAGGAAAAGGCCCATGTTTCTTTTTTTCATCCAGAATTTTATGGATGTTTTCTAGGGAAGGTCCCATCTCCCTTTATACCAAAGCAGGAAAATACTAACTCTTCAACAAATTTGGTCCCTATAATGTAGGTACAAACTTGATTGATAATAGCTACTTAAAATTATTGTCCGACCTTCTTCTCTCCTCTTTTCCTTTTTTTTAATACTAATAATATTATTATTATTATAGCCCTTATATCTTCATTGTTATACTATATAGCTAAATTTCTCCCCTTCGTATGATTCTTTGTGATTATGACACAGGTATATTAATCTTTCCGAACGATGAGTCGAATTAAAACTTGATTAAGAGGTCACCCAATTGTCGCAACTTTAGCTACAGTCCTTGGCATCACGATGAAGAAAGTTTGTCGTGCATGAATTTATGGTCTATAGGCGCTAAAAACAGTGCTTCCCATCCTCATTTTCCTCGAGAAAAAACTGTAGTATGGCAACTAATCCCTTAATTACCCTCGACCTTATAATTCCATGCGTTGGTCGGGTGGAATGCAGCTCATCCCTAAATCGTCTCTGCATCAAATTGGCGCGCTCGGTAGCCAGTATGACTGCTTCACCCTTTGGAACTGATGTGTGATATGTCGGCCTCCGCAT
Source organism: Pinus taeda (assembly GCA_000404065.3). Taxonomy (NCBI): domain Eukaryota; kingdom Viridiplantae; phylum Streptophyta; class Pinopsida; order Pinales; family Pinaceae; genus Pinus; species Pinus taeda. The sequence goes on from APFE030050581.1 coordinate 68,932, forward strand.
AAAATGTATCGTTTCTCGGTTCTCCACAGAGCTGAGGCAACACATTTCTTTATTCTTCCATAATTCGGGTGATGAATACTTTTAAAAAATAATGATCTTGTGATTTGTGCTCTTCCTCCACGGGTGGATCCTTGTAATCCATATGGGCATGTAAGGATATGCCCTCTCGACCCCTACTACTGCAACGGTTGCAACTCTACTCGTTGAAACTTGCCCATTGCTCAGTAGTTGGTGACCCAAGGTGTCACGCCCCCAACTATTTTTTTCTTAAGTTGAGTGGGTGCAGCACCGCCTAAACAACCAACCGTTTCCATAGTTAAGTTATTTTATGAACTACACCTTCAATCTTTCATAAAAACTTCACTTTTAATTATAATGTGCAGAATCCATTATAATGCATGATAAACGAAAGCCAAGAACAATAACAATGTGCAAGAATAACTTCTTTTATTATATAGCAAAATTTTACAATGACCGGGAGTAAACTAAACTGGCATTTACAATAAGGCGGGCGCCCGCCCGTGCAAGAGCGCATAGCGGTCTGCCCACGCCTTCACCCAAATACAAAATATAACCGAGTTGTCTACCGGGCGGGCACGCCCGTGCACGACCCACGCCCGTGTGCCAAACCTCTATTTACACCGCGGTGGACGGGCGCCCATGCGTTCCACCGCCCACACCTCCGTTCACGACAAACGCGTGCCCGTTTCGTTCGCCCGACTGACGGGCGCATCACCGAACGCCATGGCACTACCATCGCACTTCGCCTTAGTGCGATGCGACTGCACCTCTGCGATGTTGTGTTATGTGATGACCGAGTTCGTCGATGCCAAATGATGCGTGCACTCCACATGTTTATACAATCGTGAGGGCGGCGACCCATCCATGGACGACCCTCCAAATATCAACATGAACACCCCATCGCCTTATTCGTTCGGGCGTCGGCTCGCCCACACCGTAGTTCAATCCTCCGTTTGCTCCGCGTGTGGGGCAAGCTGCCAATTGCCCTATAAATAGTTGAACGCTCCATTACCTCCATGTGCATATCCGCATAGTAAGAGCGCTCGCTTTCGTACTTAGCCGATTTTCACCGTAGGACGGGCGCGCGCCTGGGCCACAACTCTGAGGCGTTACATCCTCCGCCACTAGAAATCATTGTCTCCCTCGACAATCCTGCATGTCTAAGTACTCTTCGCTCAAATCTCGCAATCTTCGTCTTCCACTTCCAAAGTGAGTCGTCTGATTCCCAACTCCTCTCTTCCGGTGCTCCCTTCCATCTGACAAGGTACTCCCGATTCTGGTGGCAACCAATCCCTGTAGTCCGATAACGCAGTATCTTCTCCAACTCCAAGCTTGGTTTGTCCACTATCCCAGCTGGTCCTCTCGGCGGTTCAGCTCTCTCTGGATGGTCTGAATCAAGTCTGCATCTCTTCGACTGACTAACATGAAAAACTGGATGTTTCTTGTGCATATGGTGCGGAAGCTCCAGCTCGTAGGCAACCTCCCCCACTCGCTTCTTCACCCGAAATGGTCCCTCATACTTCCGTGTCAGTTTGGCGGCCGTCCCCTTGGCTGGCTGAAACTGCTCCCCAGTAATCCTGAGAAACACCATATCTCCCACACTGAACTGTACATCCCATCTTCCCCTATTAGCATACTTCTTCATTCTCCTTGCAGCATCGTGCAAGCGCAACTGTGCCAACTCCAAGGTCTCCTCCCAAGCCTTCATGAACCTCTTCGCATGAGGACTCCTCAAAAAACCTGTGGTCTCAACAGTGTGTGGTGCAACCGGCATATGCCCATTCACCAACTCAAATGGACTGTACCCTGTCGCAAAACTCTTTTGAATATTGTAGCTAAACTGAGCAATATCCAAGAGTTCAGGCCAATTCTTCTGATCACCCGTCACATAATGTCTCAAGTAGTCCTCCAGCAATACGTTGATACGCTCGGTCTGCCCATCTGTCTGCAGATGGTAACTCGCACTCATCAACAACTCTGTCCCAACTAACTTGAACAATGTCATCCAAAATCTCCCTGTAAATCATGGATCTCTATGCAACATGACAGTCAACAGCATCCCCCAATACTTCACCACGTTCTTAAAGAACAATTCGGCAGTACGCTCAGCTCCACAAGGTATCTTTGTCGGAACAAAGACAACATACTTGGAAAAACGATCAACAACGACCATGATCCCATTATACCCCTGCACCTGTGGTAACTGAACAATGAAATCCATCGAGACACTCATCCATGGCCTCTCTGGAATAGGTAAAGGTTGCAACAGTCCTCCTTGCCTTTGTGTATCCGATTTGTCCTGTTGACAAATGATGCACATATGTAAATACTCCTCCATCTCCTCCCACATCTTCTCCCAAAAGAACCCTCTCTCCAACAATGCCAAAGAACGACGCTGCCCTGGGTGGCCAGCCCATGGAGAATCATGGCACTCCTTCAAAAGGTGCCTCCTAAGACCAGATGTCTTTGGAACATAGAGTCGGTTTCCAAAGAACAAGTAACCGTCCCGTAGAAAGACCTTTCATGTCTTCCCTTCCTTTATTGTCTTCACTATATTCTGTGCCAAAGTATCGGTTTCCACACTTTCCTTCAGTTTGTTTTGCATCTCTTCTAACATCTGAATCCTACTTCTACTCCTTGCTGCCTGGTCTTCTCCCTCCAATGCTGCAAGTTGTCCCTTTCTACTAAGGGCATCTGCTAGCGCATTGTGTCTACCCGGTCTATACTCAATAGACATGTCGAACTCTGCCAAGAAGTCCTGGCAACGAGCTTGGTTCGCAGAAAGCTTCGGTTGTGATGCAAAATAACTCATTGCAACGTTGTCAGTCTTGACAACAAAAGGCTTCCCAATTAGGTAATGCCTCCACACATGAAGACAATGGATGATCGCAGTCATCTCCTTCTCATGAACTGGATACCTCCCCTCTCTATCCTGCAACTTCCGACTCTCATAGGCCACTGGATGCCCATCCTGCATAAGAACTCCTCCTATGGCAAAATCTGAAGCATCAGTGTGCACCTCGAATGGTCTCTCGAAGTCAAGCAACTTCAGTATCGGTGCTAAAACCATCCTTCTCTTCAAATCATCAAATACCTTTTGACATTTCTCCGTCCAACACAACCTCTTGTCCTTTTTCAGTAGGTCTGTCAGTGTCGATGTTACCTTGGAGTAACCTTCTACAAACTTCCGTTGGTAGTTGGTCATGCCCAAGAACACCCTCATCTCATGGACATTCTTCAGTTCAACCTAGTCCTCGATAGCCTTCACCCTGCTCGGCTCCATCCATATGTAGCCCTGACCAACAATGTGCCCAAGGAACGGAATCTCGGTCTGAGCAAACACACACTTAGACTTTTTCAAGAACAATCGATTCTCCCTCAGTGCCTTGAAAACCATCACCAAGTGCTTCTTATGATCCTCCATGTTGTCACTATAAACCACTATATCGTCCAAGTATACCACTATGAACGAGTCCAAGTATAGTCGTAGAACATCATTCATCAAAGTGCAAAATGTCGCAGGAGCATTGCACAACCCAAACGGCATAACAAGGAACTCAAAGCTACCATACCTTGTTACGATCGCGGTCTTCTTCTCGTCTCCTTCAGCAATCCGCACCTGATAGTAACCATGCCTCAAGTCCAGCTTGGAAAACACTCGGGCTTTCGCAAGTTTGTCAAAGCAATTAGCAGCCAATGGCAAAGGATACCTGTTTCTCACCGTCTGCTTGTTCAATGCACGGTAGTCACAGCACACATGTAGCTCATTGGAATCCTTCTTTCGCTGGAATAATACTGGAGCTCCATATGGGGACCTTGAAGGTCTAATGAAACCTGCATTAGCTAAATCCTTTAGCTCTTGTTTCAATTCCTCCAACTCAGGCCCTGATAAACGATAAGGTGCTTTAGCCGGGGGTTCCTTCCCTGGTTCAAGCTCAATGCTATGGTCCACCGCACGCCTTGGTGGAAGCTTCTTTGGTAGCTCATCAGGCATCAAACCTGCATATTCGGCAAGCACATCAGAAATCTTAGCTGAAATAGGCATCCCCACTTCATCACCTTCGACTCCCTTGAACATCACCACATATGTCTCCATATCTGACTCCTTCATAGCCTTCTCCAAACTTAGTGCAGAAACATGTTGCACATTGACTTCCTTCCTTTGCCTATGAGTGGGAAAATTCCAAGTTCGTGTCTGTCCAACCAGCACCACCTCATCACAGAAGGGGACAACAATAGCCTTGTTGCCCTTCAAGAAATCTTGTCCAAGTATTACATCGAAGTCGTTCATCTCCATCACTGTGAAGTCCAACTGACCCGTCCAGTCTTTTATTTGTACCGGCACTTCATGTGCCAAACCCATCACCTTAGCCTTAGAGTTCATTGCCTTGACCTCCATGTTTGATGGAAGGATCGTCAGTCTGACCTCTCTAGCCAACCATGTCTTCATAAAGTTATGGGTGGCCCCTGTGTCCACAAGAGCTTGAGTGGTCTTTCCACGGAACATCAAGTCCACGAAACCCAGACTATTCATCCATGATTTCTCCATAACCTGTCCTTGCATACATATTCGTTCTCTTCACTTATCATCAAGCTTCTTCAACCCTGAATCAGCTCTGATCGCAGCTTCAACCTTCTGTGAACCTGCTCTGATACCACCTGTCACGCCCCCAACTCTTTTTTTCTTAAGTTGAGCGGGTGCGTCACCGCCTAAACAACCAACCGTTTCCATAGTTAAGTTATTTTATGAACTACGCCTTCAATCTTTCATAAAAACTTCACTTTTAATTATAATGTGTAGAATCCATTATAATGCATGATAAACGAAAGCCAAGAACAATAACAATGTGCAAGAATAACTTCTTTTATTATATAGCAGAATTTTACAATGACTGGGAGTAAACTCAACCAGCGTTTACAACAAGGCGGGCGCCCGCCCATGCAAGAGCGCATGGTGGTCTGCCCACACCTTCACCCAAATAAAAAATATAACCGAGTTGTCTACCGGGCAGGTGCGCCCGTGCACGACCAGCGCCCGTATGCCAAACCTTCGTTTACACCGCGGTGGGCGGGCGCCCGTGCACTCCACTGCCCACACCTCCGTTCACCACAAACACATGCCCGTGTCGTTTGCCCGACCTACGGGCACATCACCGAACACCACCGCACTACCGTCGCACTTCGCCTTAGTGCGATGCGACTGCACCTCTGCGATGTTGTGTTATGTGATGACCGAGTTCGTTGATGCCAAATGATGCGTGTACTCCACATGTTTATACGATCGTGAGGGCGGTGACTGATCCATGGCCGACCTTCCAAATATCAACATGAATGCCCCATCGCCTTATTCGTTCCGACATCGGCTCGCCCACACCGTCGTTCAATCCTTCGTCGGCTCCGCGTGTGGGGCAAGCTACCAATCGCCCTATAAACAGTCAAACGCTCCATTACCTCCGCGTGCATATCCGCATAGTAAGAGCGCTCGCTTTCGTACTTAGTCGATTTTCACTGTAGGAGGGGCACGCGCCCAGGCCGCAGCTCTGAGGCGTTACACAAGCCCTTTCGGCCTACATTCTATGTCCAATGGCATCCTAGTCTATGACCCTTGCAATTCGAACAACCTGGCCTCGATCTCTGTGACATATCATGGCCTCGCAGCCCTCGCTCCACTGTAGATAAAATCAGGCATAATCTATATGGAATCCGTCAACCAATGAGCTAATAAAATGGCCGACCAATGAACTTTCTCCGTGGCCTTTACACACACCGGTTAATAATGGCTCTTTGACTTTGAGAAGGCCCTCCCGCAACTGACTCGGCTGCAAATACATACGGCTCCTTCACCCAACGTGCCTGTCGATCGGCACTCTATTACCACTATCTTCCCTCTCTCAAGTCATAGTGCTCAGGTGCCCGTAACCCTGGACAATTATTGTGGCCTACAACTCCTACGACAGATCTGCATTAAAAATAAAATCAATTTACTAAAAAACTAGGCACCCCAAGCCAATGATTCATACATCAATATCAGGTTCAACAAAAATATAGCTCCTGCGCTCCCAATCTCGATCTGGTGGTATGGTAGTCCCAAACTCCTGCACCCTTCGCTTCATGAGTGATAATGTACCAGTGGGGAAAAGGCAATTCCTATTTGAGACCCTATAGAAACATAAATGAGCGCTAAATACCTATGACAAGACATTCTTGCATCCGAAGGCATGCTACATATGCATGAAAGCCATACATATCCATGCATATTCCGGCAACTCGATCACCCTACCTCCGGCAAGCTCCAGTATTCAATGTATCTGCGACTACTGTTAGACCTGTCCCGTCTCCTCCTGCAACCTCCGTTGGCTTCCTCGTCTACCACTGTTTTCCCAATTTCGTTTTATTTTGAATTTAGCAAAGGCGCTAAAGGAAATCAAATTTGAATTTTGAATTTGTAATTTCATTCCGTCCATATTTTATTTGGTTAGATGGCGGCTTTTTGGCTCGTGGTTCATGTTTCGTTTTTTTGAAGGGAAGCCGCTAAACACATTATTCCTTGGCACCGAAAAGCTCTGGAAGCTACTTCGTATTCGGAACCTCATTATCTCATCACGGATTGGGCATTGACGCTAGCGAAAGAAGGCAGAACTAGTGAAATAATAGACGAGAGAATCTGGCAAAGCGGGGCGGAGAGCATGATGAAGAGATTTGTTTCAGTGGGTATTCTGTGCGCACATAATATGGTGGCATTCAGACCTCGAATGGTGGATGCTGTGAGGATGCTGGAGGGTGAGGGCAACATTCCTGAAATTCCAGACAGGCCTTTGCCGCTTATGTTACATGGTTCGTCTCTGTTAGACCAATTAAACGATTCTTCCCTTTTTCCTTGTAGCATTTTTGGGCCTGCCTTCAGCAGATGTAGGTAACTGCATTTCTTCCATTAGAGCATTGTTCGAAGTGTGGGCGGTAATTGCAAAACATTTGATAGTAGACAGTTCAGTTCTGTGAAGTAATTTGTATTATAATGTCCAGGAAATTAGTTTGAATTTAAGTGTTTAGTTGTCATGTAAACTCGCCAAACTTGTACCAGTCTGTGGTGCTTTCAGTGAACCTGTTGTTAATATATATAGTTGCCCTTCTTGGAAAATGAATGTCAATCCAATCTATGGCTGCCCATTCTTCCATGTCCCTAATAAATTGATGAAATATTTTGTTGTCGCAGATATTGCTGTGGAATTAGTGGTGGATCAAATCTGAGCATTAAATCCTTCTTTACGGGATAACTGATGGCTTACATTTCCAATTGGGTTGAAGGCCTCCATGCTCATGCTTACCACTCACGGTTAGTGAGATGAGTTTCATAATTTCTACTTTAAATTTCTCACATTTTTGAAGTGGGCATATGGCCTACATGTTCATCCTTACCGTTTACACTTAGTACGTGGAGTTTCATATTTTACAATTAAATGCCTCATTTTTCAAGGAGTAGGATTATGGCATCCATGTTCATGCTTTCCATTTGGTACCATTCATCATTCCCAATTTAAAGGTGCTTTTTTTTAATAAATTAATAATATGCTGATTTTTTCCCTTCACTAAATTATTAGGTGGATAAATTTCACTGATGCTAAGCATTTTTTTTAATGAACCATCGATAAATAGAAAAGTTTAGTTTTGCAATTTCCAGGTTATTGAGATCAAGATTTTTATAGTCCATGGCATAAAGTGTGGCTTATCGTGATAATTTTTATTTAATATTCAATAATGGCTAATTAAGAACTTAGATTTTCTCTTTAGTGGACATGTTTGGCATTTATTATAAATATTTAGCAAAATAAAAGTATAATAAAAATAAATTATAATATTTTGATTTGTTTTGGAAGATATATATTTTGAAATTTTTATGTATTTTTAAGATAAAATTAAATATGTCCATAGACATGTTATTTTGGAATATCTCTATGAAATATTCTAGTATGAAATTTTATCTTTAAAGTAGTTGTCATTTTTTGTTTTAATTAAATTGATTAATTAAAAATATCATATAAATAAGTGTCATATCAAGTGAGTTATGGTTTTTTTGAGCACGTGCTATTGATAAACCATGGTATTAGCTCATGATATTGTAACAAAGTCTATTTACATATTATGAAGGTACATGGTAACGTGAATGCAAATCTCCGTTGTTAAAAATTCATGTTCCAAGTTTTATTTTAAATGTATTAAATTTTGACATACTTACTGTTTTTATAATAAATAAAAAAATTATTTAAAATATAGTTATCATTTAATTAGTTTTTATCATTTTTTTAATTTTAATACTCTGAAATGTATAATGTAATTATAGTAGTTGGGAAAATAGTTTATTTTCAAACCTATATAAAATAGAGGGATATGTTGATCCCTTGTTATAAAGCTCAAATATTAAGCCTTCACTTCTCCATCAATGTGAAATGCAACATTATTCACAAAATCAGTTAAACTTGGAACTTGTCTATATGGCATTCTACTTGTAGTTCACAATATTTAACCACTCAAACTAATCCATTATCTAATTTAAATGAAAATTGATAAATATTACTTTTTAATAAAAATTGATATTATTGTTGAAATAGCTAAGTGATTGAAAATAATTTTCTCTAGGGTTTTGGATAGATGGTGAGTGGACATTTTCTTAAAATACTTTTTGACGTAAAGTGATCAATTCAATTCCCCATTGGTTGATATATTGGACATGATGAAAATATAGTTCGACCAAACTCACTCACACACACAATATATATTATTATTATATATATATTATATATTATATATATATATTATTTATTTATCTATTATTTCAGATTTGTTTGGATTATATTATGATTATATCAAAATTAGCACTTAAATTTATAAATAATTTTCCAAAAATATAATATTAAATAAAAAATGTAATCTATATTATTTTAATTATTTATGATTTTATTATTATATATTAATTATATATTTTTATTCCAGGGTATTTTTTAATTATTGAAATTGTGTTTTTAAATATTATTAAAAGATATATTAAAATTATGTTTTTAAATAAATAAATAAATTTACATATTTTTCCACTATTAAGTATAAAGAGTGAAATTGAGTAAAAATATTAATAAAGTACATAATTAAATATGAAGGTGGAGGGAAAGAAAGACATTGAGCAAAAAAAATTATAATAATATGTTTTTGACCAATATTTCCATTCACCCTTACTCTTATCCTTACCATTATATAGAATGTTTTGCTCAATATTGCCCCTAACATTAACTCTGGCTCCTAGAATGTTTTGCTCATATCTCTCCCAATGTCAACTCCCACCTCAATATATTTTAGAGTGGGGTTGGAGAAATATTGGAAAAAATGTACTTGTGGGTAGGGATTGAGGGAAATATTGGGCAAAAACTATGTTTGGGGGTGATGATGGGGAAATAAAATACCAAATATTTTCCCCGAACCACACTATAACTTTCAAATATATTTTGAAAATAAAATGCCAAATATTCCCCTCCCACATATTTTAGCCGATATTTCCACTAGCATTCTCATTTATATTTTGCCCAATATTTTCCTCCACCCAAATCTTTTAATATATGATATTGAAAATGGTGGTAAAAAAAAATATTGAGCAAAACATATCATACTAATATGTCACTCTTATATATTCTATAATTCTTTAAACTTTACACTATGAGACTCGGAGTAGGGATGAAGTGAATATTCAAAAAAAAAAAACATTATTTATAATATTTTTTTTTCAATATTTTTTCTCAACCCTATTTATATCTTTCCATATATTTTATGTTAATTTTTTTTTAAATTGAAAAAAATTAAAACAAATAACTTTTATATCATAATTAGTGAAATTAAGATAGAAAAAAATTAAGCCTAATATAAAAAATTATATCATAATTAGTGAATATAATAAATCATATCATAATTAGTGAAAGTAAGATGGAAAAAGAAATTGAGCCCAATATATTATAATAGTAAGGATGAAAGTAAATATTGGAAAAACCGTATTATTATAATATCAAAAAATTGAACCTAGTATATTATAGTAAGGGTAAAAGTAACTATTAAAAAAAACATATTATTGTAATATCAAAAAATTTAACCCAATATATTATAATAAAGATGAAAGTAAATATTAAAAAAAAACATATTATTAGAATATCTTTTACTCAATAAGTCTCTTCTCTCACTTGCATAAATTCTATAATAATAAAAAATTCTATAATAAATTCAAATTAAATTTTAAACATATTAAACCATACAATACGCCTCTTCTTCTACTTTTCATAATATGTTCTTTTCTTTCACTTTCATAAATTCTATTATTTAATTTAATTTAAAATAATTATAAACATAACAACGAGCAAATTATATAATTATAAATAATCCAACTAATTAAAGTATAAAATATAAATAACCCAACTAGACGAAATATATAGTATAAAATATAAGACAATTGGCCAAAATTTAAATTATAAATAACACATCTAACTGACATATTAAAAAAATATAATTAAGATATTGGAATTTATATAAAAATATATAACCTGATTTACTTAAAAAGGAATAAAATGGAAGGGTATAGTTGTGGATTCTTTTCGTATTCCATGTTCTACCGAAAATATGTACAAATGATACTATTAAAATTAGTAAAGTTAGATGCTAAGGATCATGAATGTCATTCATTTATTTTATTTTAATGCTAAAATGGGTCATAAATGCTTTTATACTTTTGGAAACTTTCGGGCAATAACATTGATACATGCTTACTCTAGGTCTAAATAAGTAAAGTTAGATGCAAGGCCGGTGGATGTAGTTCATTTACTAAAAAATGATGACAAAGTCTCTATAAATGTTTTTTATAAATCTTATTTAAAAAGTTGATACTAATTTAAATAACAATTTTATCAAACAATATGTTTTTTGGGAAATCAAAAATGGGAAAATAATTTTGTTCTGGTTAGACTTATAGTATTAGAGGAAAAAAATATTTGGGAGACAAGATTTGAGTGACTTATTTTTGTACATAACTAGCAGGAACTTCTACACGGTGGATCATTATTAGAAAGATGCCCTGACTAATGATGGTTGGAGGAAATGGAAGGAACGCTAGGATTGACCTCAACCCCCTGAGTTAGATCAATGGAAGCAACTGGACAGAGAGTTAGAATCCAGGAAGCTTACAATCCAAAATGGACCAGACATTCCTTGATGGGGATATACTACAAAGGGAACATTTACCATCAAAGAGGCTTACCATTTAAAGGCAAGATGGGAGCAGAGGCATCACCATCCAATTTGGAAGAAGCTTTGAAAAGGTGGGTGGTGGTCGAAAGTTGCATACATTCTCTCGTTGGTATGTAGGGGTAGAATCCTCACTTGGGATCAACTACAAAAAAGGGGTATCTATGGACCCTTTTATTGTATCATGTGTGGTCAACATAATGAGGATCTCAAACACCTGTTAAATCCATGTCCTTTTGCAGTTAAAAAGTGGCACCAAGTGGAAGATCTCTTTGGAAGGATGGATAGAGAGCATCAGAGCATTAGAGAAACCATCCTTCTATGGTGGACATGCCTCTTCTCAAGCCTGGTCTTAATCGTGCTTGGGGACTATCTCTAGACTCCACACTTTGGGCTATATGAAAAGAGAGGAACTGCAGGACCTTTTAGAATAGCCAACAATCTTAGGAAGCAGTATGGGAGGGAACCATCTAGAATATCCGGGAAACAATATTGGCTAAGAAATGGCAACCAGATGACTAGCAAGTTGCTCCCCAAGAGGCTAGAATCCTACACCACCTAAACCTATCACCATCAATGATGTAGATTTTCCTATAGATTCACAAGCTCATTTAATCTACTAAAACAAGAGACAAGAATCTACTACTACTCTTTAGAGCAGAAGCCCATAAAGATCGATGAAAAAAATAATTGACAAGAGGAATAATATCAATGGCACATAACGCAATAAGTATACGGGAAAGCAACAACTCAAAACCCCACTATCTATATTGCATTAAATCAAAAATCCAAGATGATAATACAACGCTTGTTCTCACAAGAACAATCCCAGCACTCAGTAAAATCAATCTCCAACTCATAAGAAAACTCTTCGCCAACACTTAGCCAATTCTATAGCTCTCCGAGTCCCTATTTCCTTGGAAAATTCCTATGGTTGATTAGCCCATCTTAAAGGGAAATCAGTGCATCCAAAAGTCCGCAATCCCTTCAAGGTTCAGTTCCTTAGTGCATGCACGATCTGTACAACTTAGAAAATTATACAACAAATCGTACATTGTCTCTGCACCCTAGTCTCAACTGGGTCTTTCTCAGAATCGACATGCATGAGTTTCCGATGAGGGAATCTTCAGCTAACTAGAGTAGCACTAGTTAATGCATTAGTGCACCAACTAACTGTTAACTCACTATTAGTTCCTCAAACAGTTTGGAACTAATTTAACTGGACTTAACTCAGTAAACTAAGTTAACTAATTACAACTCACAATTAACTCATCCTAGACCCCTATAATGTAGGGACAACATATACATGACTTCATAAAGACTTCCAACTTGAAATTCCTAAGTTAACTAAGTCAACTCACTCTAGTTAACTATTACAAGTTGCTATGAGAATATTATTCAATACTAATTCTCTGTTTAGTTCAAGGACAAATTAAACTAGAATTTTTAGATTCTATTTTTATCATTTCTTATTGCTATTTTCAACACTCCCTCCCAACAAGAAAGGAATTCGAATTGATCTTGTTCTTGAACTTTTGGATTGTTCTGCATGCAATACTTCTCTCTAGTGTTGTTGCTCCAACAACTCTAGAAACAAAACAAAAAAACATCCAACCTGAACCAGAATGATGCCTCTGTCATCAAAGTTTCTAATTCTTATTACCTCTGTCAACTGAAAACTCTGCGCTTATGTTGACTCTACCTTTTTGCACTATTGTCAACCCGTCTCTACGCTTCTTCAGTATTTTTCTGCTCTAGCCTCTGTCACTTTGATCTTTGATTTCATCAATCCCACTAATTCCTCCTGCTACAATGTAATTTGGGCTCTCGTAACAAGGTATGATCCATGAAATAAAACCACTCAATCGACCGTGCCCAATTTCAGCTCTTGGGACTATCACTTCACATCAACCCACCTCACACCTGGAGGTATGACTGCATGTGATCCCGCTGCCCACTTGGATCAGAATTACCCCCTACTGGAGGTTTCTGCATGACTGGATGCCTCCACTCGATCTCTGCTCAACTTCTCCAATTGTGGCTGCTCCACAATTATCTGAGACTCCTTCTTCTCTTCTTGAGTGGATCTCTCCTCCTGGTCTCCTCTCAGCTCCTCCAATTGTGGTAACTCCACAATTTCCTGAAGTTTCTTTTGAGGCTTCTTCTGGGGCTGCATGTTAAGAGGAAATTTACTCGCCCTCTCAACCACCAAGTCACTAACATTTGCCTTGCTCCTGAAGGCTTTGCATGCATCTTTAACCTCAAGAACATATAAGTTCTTGACCCGTGCACCGATTTGTTTCACCTATCCCATGGTGATTGTTAGGTAAACTTGACTCGAGATGGATTCAAAGTTGACCAAGTTAAAGAGTGATGGTTTTGGGGCACATGGTATTGTGCACCCATGGTTTTCTGCCTGTGGTATTGCATGTAGTGGAGCCTATAAAGGGCTGGGAATAATTCATTGTAATGTAGGCCTGGAGGTGAGCAGTAAAGGCTCACTTTGTTGGATTGGCCAGGGTTTTGCCCAATGCTAATGAGATCTCATTGGATTGGGTTTTTCCCCAGATTTAGGGTTTTCCCAGTTAAATCTTGTGTGTATTGTTTATGTGATTACTTGTTGCTCATTATTTTATTATTCCTCTCTATAAATATCAGTAAATCTTGGTAATAATTTATATTTCTTCGGTAAATCCCTAACAAGTGGTATCAATGCCAAGAATTGGCTTCAAAGAGAGAAAGGGTAGCCAAAAATTTATGGTCTAATGAATAAAGCTCCCAAGATTTGCTATATCGATGTAGATCTATGATCAGTTGAACTGCATATAGAATCAAGAAGGGATTTACTAAATAATTTTAGGTGGTAAAAGGATCACAGTAACAACGTTGCGTTGGTCGAAGAGCTGGTGGATAGAGAAATATGCATGAGAAGCGAACGAATCTTCTATGTAGAGTTTCATTATCAGCATATTTGTGTATGAAAAGAAGCTAGATCTAGTCATATCTAATGTGGATATGTGGATTATATCGGCGGGGTGCATACTTCTATTATGGATCCCTCATCTTCTTCGAGTCCCAATCACCCTTCCACCCTACCCACACAGAGCCGAGCATGAATGAAGAAAAGAAATTGGTGGCATCGATGGCACTGCTGGAACTCTCATGATGAATGCCAAAAATGTGGTTTTCATGGCCTATGAATATATTCTCGAAGAGAGGCAAGGCTAAGAACTAATGCTAGAAAAGGCGTTGATGACCAAGAATGAAAGACTCAGAAAACACCCAAGTAGCAGCTTTGTATGAGGAATTTGATAGATAGATATATCACAGAATGTAGATCTGGTCCTTTGTTTTAAGAAGAGGAAAAGAAATCATAGTGATTCTTTAAAGGAACTGAAATAACTTCCTATTGCCATAAGGTCTTCCGCTAATGGCATCGAGATTTCCAGAGGTTGCAAAAGTCGAGATCTGTTGCCGTGGGAAGGAAGCATTTTTCTAGGTATGGTTGCCTTTGGGACAATAAATCTAGAAGCAAAAATGTTTATTGCACACCCTCTATATTAAAGGAGTAGAAATCGTTGCCAGAGGAGGAGGAAAAGTGTTTGAATAACATGAAGGATGTTAATCTTCACGGCGATGGTCAAAACAAAGAGAAGGAGACTTTCCTCATTTGGAGACTCAGCTCTATGAGTCGTTTTGGCCATGAATCTTTCCAACGAGTTGGAGCTATTATAGTTGGGAAAAACGACAAACATTTTAGATCCTATCTTGACTTAGCACGTTGAAGACTTGATGTGGAAGCAACAAGAGGTGATAAGGGCAACCCTCAATGTGGCCAAGAAGATGGGCGTGAAATGAAGGTGAGCTCGGGGCTACATCGAAGAAACAAGAGAGGAAAAATATTTCTAAATGCACACATAGTTTGAACAAAGGTCACGAGAGCCACACTTGAATTAACAAAGTAAGCTCTACACAGCGGTGGTGTCAAAGAAAACTTAAAACTTAGAATCTTTGCACATTGTACTCTGGTTAGGATTCAATCGAAGGTTTGGTAGGTTTGGTTGCTATGCAAATATCCTCCGATATGAAGCTAAAGTTTCGTCTTACGGTTTTGGGCCTGGGTGATAAATGTAATGCATGTAATTGTATTGTGATCAATGTAAGAGACCATGCTCATGTGTTATATTGCAAAAGAGAGAGGATATGTGCATGTGGATTAATTAATTGATGAATCATGTACCTGAAAAGAACACCTAGATAATTGGCGGTTACAGTGGTTGGTGACCCATGTAATCTGGTAGATGGGTTCTTTTTATATGGAAATTGATGTCATATGTACAAATACATCAACAAGGTAAAACAAAATATTATGGAGTTAATTTTTGTTACATGTAAATGCGCATACTGCTGTAAGCCCTGGTATGGCATACGTACGCCCCAATAATCACTGGTAAAGTTAGTTAGACCTAGGTGATAAGGGGGATGCCAGGTTAACTGGTATGGTATGCATACCCCTCGGTAGTCACTAGTAAATTCAGTTATACCTAATTTATAGGGGGGATGCCAGGTAACTGATACCTCGGGTATTAAACTTTGAGGGGGTAAAGGCTAGAGTGAGCAGGGTTATCTCACTTAGCAGGTTTGTCTAGAGTTAGTCAAGGAACCCCAAGTCAAGTTTAAGGGGGATATTGTTAGGTAAACGTGACTCGGGATGGAGTCAAATTTGACCAAGTTAAAGAGTGATGGTTTTGGGGCATCTTTCTCCAGTAAATTCCTAACAGTGATGCATATAAGGAAAATCTTCCCATTACTAAAAACCACTTTAAGCCACGATTTTCCAATATTGTAACTGAAACAAGATTCTTCTTAAGTCATGGAACATATATCACATATGTGATCCTTAGAGGGGATCCAGACTCCCTCTGAAAGGTAACTGTACCGATCCTGGTAGCTCTATACCTCTCGTCATTTCCAAACTCTATGCTCTGCTTGAGATTTTTCTCCTCAAAATCACTAAAGAGATCTCTATTCCCCATCGTATGGAATGATGCACCGTTGTCAAGATACCACATGCTTCCCATGGCAGTGCTGGCCATGCATGAAATGAGAGTAAAATCAAATTCAAACTGTGAAGCTAGAGCTTCACCTGTTGTCGCTACTGTCAGCTCCTTCTTGCTTTCTTTCTTTTGTGGGCAGTTCTTAGCATAGTTCCTCTGTTCATGACAGTGAAAACACTTGACTTTCATTAATTCCATCTTCTTTCCACCCTCCTCACCTTGGGACATCTTTCCCTTGGCCTTCTTTGCCTTACTTTCTAAGGAAAAATCCTCTACCACTTCCATGGAAGAGGTCCCATCTTTGGTGTTCCTCCTGATCTCCTCCTACATCAAATCTGACCACAGTCGTTCCCAATATGATAGATTCTCCTGACCATTGACAGAGTCCTAATAACTATCCCAACTCTTTGGGAGTCCAAGAAGAGAAAGACTCACCATATCATCTTCGAAAACAGTGATTCCAACACTTCCAATTTCTTCATGACATTGAGTGAACTTGGTATTGAGGGACCTTTATGCAGAGATCCCTCAACTCAGAAGCTAGACCAGACTTAGGGTCACTCCTCTCGATAACTAACCTCTCTCAATAGGGAGGCTGGCTTGAAGAATATGGTAACTATGATGGTGTGGGAATGGGTTAAATGGTGTCATTTTTTTTTCGAATGACCAGGAGTTTCCTCGTTTTTCTCCTCAATGATCACCATGTGATGTTATTTTACTGGTTTGACTACCCTTCTCGATCTAAATTAATGCGAATTCATCCCAACCATAAAGGTTTGGTGAATAGGAGAAGGGGATTCTTCAATGGAATGAATCGACTACATAGCCTTATTATTAGGATTTGGTACCGATTGAGTAGGCAATTGGGTTGGGCGAAAAGGTTGTGGTAAAGGTAATGGTGGAATCGTTTAACTTTGTTGAGGTAGGGGAGGAAACGATGCTTGCGATATATGGTCAGGTGCATATGTAGGAGGATATGACAACATCTATGCAGGATAAGATTGGGGTGAATGGTTTGACCCTCTCCATCCTTGTCTCCAGGATTGAGGGGGTTTCCCATAATGATAATGGTTCCCATGCTACCAAGGTTGAGAATGATGAGTGTTATAATAGGAATATGGATGTGCATTATATCCAAAAAATTATAGTGAAGATTTAGGAACCATAACTACACTTATCTGAGGCCAATTTCTCCGTGCTCCCATAGCATGTAATAGTTCAGGTTCAGAATGATCTCCTTCAAATACAACTTTTAATCCTGGTATGGAGGGCCATTTCTGATGGCATGGTTTCCTGCACAAATCACAGATTTTAGATCAGTAGGACATTCTCTTAGAAGATGTGTTTTCCTATATTTAGGACAAAAAATAGACAAAGACTCTTGTTCATCTACCAATTAAAGTTGAATTTTTAAAGAGTCTATTTTCTTGCTGACAATATTCATTATTTCAATTTTCATATTTTCCACTTTTTTCTCCAAACCAATAATCATAGCATCTATAGATCCAAGCTTACTAGTTCTACTTCGATTTCCTCTACTAGATCTAGGTTGATTCCTCGAAAATTTCCTGCACAAGTCACAAATTTGATCAAAAGTTTCCTGAGCAATATCCTCTTGTCCTAGTGACTTCATATTATGCCTCGAATTTTTAGTAAGTCCACCTAAGAACAAGGTCCGGGTAGTACTTATGTCAAATTTATGTTTTGACCTCTAGAGGATGTATAAAAATGTCTCCAAATAATCCTCCAAGGTCTCATCATCCCATTGTACAATCGTTAATTTCTCATCATGCATTTCTGTAGTTTTCCAATATTCCTGGTATTTACTCAAAAACACCCTCTTCATTTGGTCCTAAGAAATTATAGTTCTCCCTCCGAGTCCCATGAATTAGTGCAAAGGTGAGTGCTTGAGAGTTCGAGGGAATAACTTTAATTTCTGGGCATTTGAAGAGTAATCATAGCTTCTACTTAAGATATCAAACTCAAAAAGGAAAGAATCAACATCTTCTTGCACCTTACCATAGAGATGAGGGACCTTTATGCAGAGATCCCTCAACTCAGAAGCTAGACTGGACTTAGGGTCACTCCTCTCCATTACTAACCTCTCTCAATAGGGAGGCTGGCTTGAAGAATATGTTAACTATGATGGTGTGGAAATGGCTTAAATGGTGTCATTTTTTTTCGAATGACCAGGAGTTTCCTTGTTTTTCTCCTCAATGATCACCATGTGATGTTATTTTACTGGTTTGACTACCCTTCCCGATCTAAATTAAAGCGAATTCATACCAACCATAAAGGTTTGGTGAATAGGAGAAGGGGATTCTTCAATGGAATGAATCGACTACATAGCCTTATTATTAGGATTTGGTACCGATTGAGTAGGCAATTGGGGTGGGCGAAAAGGTTGTGGTAAAGGTAATGGTGGAATTGTTTGACTTTGTTGAGGTAGGGGAGGAAAGGATGCTTGTGACATATGGTCAGGTGCATATGTACGAGGATATGACAACATCTGTGCAGGATAAGATTGGGGTGAATGGTTTGACCCTCTCCATCCTTGTCTCCAGGATTGAGGGGGTTTCCCATACTGATAATGGTTCCCATGCTACCAAGGTTGAGAATGATGATTGTTATAATAGGAATATGGATGTGCATTATGTCCAAAAAATTGTGGTGAAGATTTAGGAACCATAACTACACTTATCTGAGGCCAATTTCTCTGTGCTCCCATAGCATGTAATAGTTCAGGTTCAGAATGATCTCCTTCAAATACAACTTTTAATCCTGGTATGGAGGGCCATTTCTCGGTGGCATGGTTTCCTGAACAAATCACAGATTTTAGATCAGTAGGATATTCTCTTAGAAGATGTGTTTTCCTATATTTAGGACAAAAAATAAACAAAGACTCTTGTTCATCTACCAATTAAAGTTGAATTTTTAAAGAGTCTATTTTCTTGCTGACAATATTCATTATTTCAATTTTCATATTTTCCATTTTTTTTTGCAAACCAATAATCATAGCATCTATAGATCCAAGCTTACTAGTTCTACTTCGATTTCCTCTACTAGATCTAGGTTGATTCCTTGAAATTTTCCTGCACAAGTCACAAATTTGATCAAAAGTTTTCTGAGCAATATCCTCTTGTCCTAGTAACTTCATATTATGCCTTGAATTTTTAGTAAGTCCACCTAAGAACAAGGTTCGGATAGTACTTATGTCAAATTTATGTTTTGACCTCTAGAGGATGTATAAAAATGTCTCCAAATAATCCTCCAAGGTCTCATCATCCCATTGTACAATCGTTAATTTCTCGTCATGCATTTCTCTAGTTTTCCAATATTCCTGGTATTTACTCAAAAACACCCTCTTCATTTGGTCCTAAGAAGTTATAGTTCTCCCTCCGAGTCCCATGAATTAGTGCAAAGGTGATTGCTTGAGAGTTCGAGGGAATAACTTTAATTTCTGGGCATTTGAAGAGTAATCATAGCTTCTACATAAGATATCAAACTCAAAAAGAAAAGAATCAAGATCTTCTTGCACCTTACCATAGAGATGAGGGAGAGACAATGGTGGAATATTATTCATTTGAGTAATTGTTTTGGGATCCACTATTGGAAATCCAAAGGTGGATTGTTCCTCAATTACCTGATTCTCACCAGTCCCCTCAGCATGATCCCCATGCTCCGCCATTTGTGTTCCCCTCATCAAACCACTCCCGTTAAAGTGAGAAGGTTGACTATGGACCAAATTGGTCTTTGGAGTGCCACTAGTTTCCTTCTTCCCCTTCATCGGTTGTGTCACACTTGAACTATTGTTTCAAGAGTCCAAGTGGACATTTCCTGCATGATGAGTTTATGTCTACTTGGACTTTATGCCTACAAAAGAAGGTCCAATATAAGATAAGGTCTCATATTTATCAGTTTTCCCTCGACCCTTATTGGGCTTTGGACCTTTACCCCTCTTAGGAATTCATATTAAAACAAAATCCGAAAAATGACAAAACTTTTAAATTTACAAAAAAAGAATGTTAAATTAAATGTTGCAAATG
Source organism: Pinus taeda (assembly GCA_000404065.3). NCBI lineage: Eukaryota > Viridiplantae > Streptophyta > Pinopsida > Pinales > Pinaceae > Pinus > Pinus taeda. Next base: position 89,324 of record APFE030050581.1, read on the forward strand.
AATAAATAAATTGGTACTATGAAATCCTTCAACAATAGAAGCACACTACAAAAGAGATAAGAGAAGACTTACCCCTATTGCAAAGGAAAGAAAACAAGAAAGTTCTTACCACCCCTTAGAAATGCCTCCCCGACAACGACACCAAAATGTTGGGTGCAGGAATTACAGTTAAGCAGACTCCTTTCAACGCTTAATTTGTCAACCCAAGGTTTCGTACACTTCGAGATGTAGCACAGGAAATGCCAAGAAATGATATTAACCTTCTCTAATTGTATTCCTACTTCTTCGATTAAAATTGCATAATCGAAAGGATAGATTACACGGAAATGAATACCAAGAAAACTCTGGTGCTAAATGAAAAGAATGTGATTTGCAGAAATTCAAATAAAGGAAAATCTCAATTTATCATGAACAATCTGAATCGATAAAATAATTATTTCAGATTCTCTTCAGTATGGTTATAAGGTAGGAGAATGATCCAACTAATCAGGATTCTTGTCCTCCTTAAGATTTTCCTTCCTGTACGAAGCTCTCGTTCCTGTACCGCAACAAGGTCCCTGTATTGGAACGTTTTTCCTATACTAGAGTGAAGCTTCTATACTAGAAGTATGTATATTGGGCCCTTATACCTTGACCTCCATACAAGAGCTTTGAGCTTTTGTACTAGAGCACTTTGTTCCTGTATTCAGAACATCGATTCCTATACTAGAACAAAGGTTCCTGTACTAGGAAACCAGAGTTCTTGTACTAGGTTTCCAAATCAGTTACAAGAAATAATAATGTGTCAAGTAAGAAAATAAATGCAAGGTGAAAACAAAGTTGTAAAGTGAACTTCTATAAGAAAAATGAACCATTAACTAATCACATGCTCGGATATGAAAAGTGCTTTCACAGGCAAAGGAAATTTCTATTGAAATAAGAAACAGTCTTACTTGGAAACTACTTTGACTCAAACATCAACAAGATCTTTCCTGAGATGATTGTTTATTGAATAAATTAGATCTGCAGCCTTATGCAATAATTGTTTAAACTCAGGGAATCCTTCTGATAAATTCAATATTAAATCCAACAACAAGTGCAGGTACAAACCCAAATGATGTAACAATGTTTTGGTGAAACCTTATGGACATTAATCAAATCTAAATCTAAACTTGAATATGAGAATATATTTCACTAAAAAGCCAAACACTATTTGCAAAAGAATAATAGACTTGCAGAAATAAGAATGACTGGCTGCAATGAATAAAGGAAACTTTCAATCTTGTTGAAACGAAGACACGCTAGTGCAGGAAGCTAGATGCACGTTTTCTTTGTAAAGAAAAAGGTAGCACACATGTGTAGAAAACAATGTAAGGAAATAAAAGTGAATGCAAATGACCCATGCACACATTTGGATCCAGATCACACAACTTGCAAGAAATTGAAGTTCATTAGCTATAAAAGAATTCAAACATGATATGCTTCATTAACCTTGCATAAAAGTAAATCTAACACACCTTTAACAAAGGGAGAATGAGTTGGGTTAGCTGGGCCCTAGCTAACGAGCTCGATTCCCTGTAACAAAATGGAAACTTCAAGCGCTCAAATAGAGCATCCCAACGATACCGAGACACATAACTTCACAACTTGCATGTTCCTTTGTTTTAAGTTTCAAAAAGAGCAAATACACATCATGGATCCCCTGTTCCAGCCCAGAAATGGTGATACTCAGAGATTACAAATAGTACTAAAAGTTTAATGCAACATCGCCCCCTAACATCTATAGAGAAAACCTATTAAATACATACTTCGACTCTTGGCCACAACAAAAAATATAACAACATGATATATTAAGCCTTTCGGCTATTCACAAAAAGTCTAAACAAGGGTTTTGCAGCCGAATTCTAGCCTTCACATCTTGCCTTCTTCTCTAAACACTCATCCAAACAAGGAAACTAAACTCTTAGCAAGAAATACGTGCAATCTACTCAGTTGTCTAGTCCATAAGTGATGAGTCAAACAAAGAATTGACAGGTAACTTGAAAGTGCAGGAATGTTGACCGGTACAAGCATGATTCCTACACCAACCCAATCTTTCACATAGATTAACACTTTGGTTCCATCATATTAGTTAGGAAAGGAATATATTAGTTGCGAAGACATTTTAGGATATAAAACCTGTAATTTAATGACTAAGTACATATATAACCTTTAAATATGAAATACATAAGAGGAGTGCAGGAATGTGTGCAATTAAGAAAAGGTATAGGAATATATAGGCCTTTAGGGTTAGAACAGGGGTTAAGGTGTGGTGTTTGGGATATGATAGAGACCAAAAAGTAGGACAATTCTAGCCACCAACAATAATAGGGTGTCCATCAACGGGAATGGACATGATCCTATGACTACTCCCACCTAACCACCTTCATCTCTGAGGCATAATTCGACCGCTGAAAGAAACCACAAGGCACAAAAAAAAAAACAAAAACAAAAACAAATACAAAAACAAAAAACCAAAGAGAAAATACATAGGTAAAGTAAATGCCGACAAGAGGGAAGGGAGGCCAAGTGCAACGAACACATAGGATTAGGAGGATCCTTCTGCACCTCTTATCCTTCAACATATGATCACCACACTCAAAGTCTCATCAAATAAAAAGTTACGAATATGAGGAAAATGGTTGTACCCTAAGGAAGTCGAGGCCACATAGCCCAACAAACATATCACTCTCCCATTCGTCCAGGGTACAACAGGAGGCATGGGAGGATAGGGATGCATTGGTGGCACTGACAGGAGGTCATGGGGAAATACAAAGATTATGTGGAAGGGGTAGCTATTAAGGTATAGGAGTATACCGTTTTACAAATTTTCAAGTGGGATATTGTATTACGACTTAGTCAATGGACAATACCCTCTCCCTATGTAGTAAATAGTCACTTCCTATGAATACCTACATGAACTATAATATAGTTATAATACTCAGAACGAGTATGGTGTATTCAAACCTAGCATAGGTAGAATTGGGAATCATATGAGGTAGGGAGTATGGTCGTCATTCTTTAAGGAAGGCAAGGTAAAATAGACTAAAGCTGCTCGACTGATCAAATAAGTGTTATGTGTTTTATTTGTAATACTATAATCATCGATAAATCATACCTCATGACTACTTTTAAGATAATTCCATTGGGAGAAAAAGAAATAGAGACTAGGAACATGACATGATGTGATTGTCGTTCTCATTCATTGGGAGGAATGGTTGTTCTTCTCTGTGAATTCCTTGACACGCCTAACCTAACCAGATAAATATATTTTAATGTTAACAACTCTCTTTCAAAACAAAAATATTATTGTAAATAAGAGTTCTATATGAAATCTTTATGAAATTCTATTGTAATTTTCCAATAGTAATTTGTTGTAAGAATTAAGGGAATTATGTATAATGTATTAGGGAATTAAGGGAAATATGTGCAAAAATTTTGTATAATCACTATAACAATAGAAATGGGAAAATGAAAGTATTTAATAAAAATCAGTGTGAAAGAATATGGAAGATATGAGGGAAAATCTTTATATACTACAACTAAGAGCATGGTAAGTCCTTCTCGGACTCTAATAATTATCAATAATAATTAGTGAGTTTAACCATGGTGGAACATAGGTTAATTCCTACCTAGTACATAAAAGTTTACCCTAGAAATGACCCATGATCTCTAAAATTAAACCTAACCATTACAAGAGGGGCCAATTGGTGGGTCCTACATACTTTTTTTTGGTGATAAAAAAAAGAAAAAGATATAACAAAAAAAAAACATAGACCATGTTCTCTAAAATTAATTAAACCTAAGCATTACAAGGGGGACAATTGGTGGGTCCTAGCATGATGCCAGGTTATACCTACCTAAGAAGAAATAATAAAGAGCAAGAACGAGTAGTGATAGTCATGGATTGGGCTATTTAATACATCAACAAAATATAGGGAATAGATGTATCCTAAGATACGAGATGATATTACTGTGATAAGTAAATTCTTCAGAAAATTTGTAATCCAATCTATGTTCCCATAATTGTTCAGCTACAGCATAGAGAGATTAAAGTAATTACAAGTACCTTTTGGTGATGTAACTGAAGGGAAAATGTGTTAAGAATACCAAACCCTTTATATACATACATAGCATTGAGACGATATTGCTGGGGCAAACATTTATGCATTTAACCTGAAATGAAATAAAAGTAACAGAAACAGTCCGTAAGCATATTAATATATTCCAGGGTTTAAAGTAATTTCTATTTACAGATTACAGGAAAATAAGTGTGCCTGGCAACAGATTGAAATGCACATAACACAATTACACATATAAGAGGAAGACTGGAAATGTAACCGACCCAAGTCTTAAAAAAAAATTTCCATGCAGAACTGTTTAGAAGAAAAATATCATTTAATTAACAAGTGTTATCATGACTCCGTCGGTACCACGAGAACCTTCTAATCTTTGACAGAATTGTAATAAAGCACCCAGCACAGGTTTCCGGCCGCATGGTTCTATTCTTTCAAAAAGTTGTAAAACAAAAAATAACTACCCAGGTTTAGGCCCAGTAAGGGGAAGGCTAAACCAGAAATTGTTCCCAATCTGGAGAGTGGAAAGCAGCTGAAGAGTAATAGGAAAGGAACCTCTGTAAACCCTAAATCCGATAAAGCTGAATGATTCCAAAACTGTGCGAAAGAAAATACAATGGAGAGCAAACCTAGTCATCATAGAAAGTTATCAATTAGCGATTATGGAAATAAGCATAAAAGTCCGGATAACTAAGAATCGAATGAAAAAATTCTGGAAAATTACCTGTGTGAGCCATATGATTTGTTGAATATGTAATTTCAACGCAGGCTTACCAACGCCCAAAACCACCGCAGTAAAACCACAAACCACCTTGGTGTTTCTCGGACCGCTTTTGCATGAAGGCAGTTTTCGTACACAAGCCACTCGAAAAAATTTAGAGCTGACGCGTGGCTCTCTCCATACGTCACCATCTCTGACAATCTCGGGAGATAAAGTTCAGTTAAAAAGGCTCACCCGATATTGTCCTAAACCGTTCGATTAAAAGAGTGGCTGCCCACCGTCGATTAAGTCAAAGCTGCATACAGATCTGAAGGGCATGGAGATTGCGTGAAATAAAATAAAATTTTGGTTGACCGCGGGTTTTAATATTAATGCATTTAGTGAATTTGTCATAGTTGTAGGTAAAAGATTTTAATTTTAATGTTACGGAAGTATGGGTATAACATATAAGTTTTTAATTTTATTATTTTAAAATTCACAGGCGTAAGTTTTGTTTTACTGAACAAGTAAAACATATATTGTAATTTTTTTTGGTGAATTGTTGTGAAATGAAACGCACAGCAATGCGAAGTAGTGAGTAAGAAAAACACATGGGAGCATGTAATAAAAATGATGGAAGCATGTATCAGTAAAAACCATGAAACCTTTCACACAGCAGTGAAAAGGGTAATGTAAGTTTTTGGTGAATGCTTAATTTCCACATAGCAGTGTGTTGTTTTTTTCCTACAGCAGTAAATGTAAATGTTTTTTTTTACATGGCAGTGAATGAAGATTTTACACAGCAGTGTAAAATTATTTGTAAAAGGAGACAGAGTAATTTCTTTCGAAATGTTTTGGTGAATCCCTCTCAACATAGAGGATGAATATGTATAAGTGATTTTTTGTTTTAATGAATAGAAATATTTTATGGTGGTGCAATACTCTGTTTTTCAGTGATTCAGTCATTTTTTTTTAAAGCTTCCCCCTGCACAAAAGATCCTGTGGAGTAAAGGAAACAGAGCATTGCCTTTGTGTGTTTTATTTTTGTGTTTTTGGGATTTTACCAGAAAAATCCCCAATAGTGGTATCAGAGCACGCTTAGGCTCTTTGAAGGTGACAAAGAAGCTGAAGGGAGGAGTCTTTTGTTGTAGCAGTAGATCTTCTCCAGCAGAGTGAAGGCTCAGTCAAGAAAATACTCAGGTATTTCACAAAGTTTTTTTATGTGTTGCTGAAGAAGCAGTCAGTTGTTTTAAAATACACAGTCAAGAAATTCAAGCATAACTAAGGATGCAAGGAATGGCCAGCACAAGCACTGGTATGGGTATGTTTAACACCCAGCTCCCACAGTTTAATGGGAAAAACTATAACTATTGGGCAATAACCATGAAAGCCCTGTTTGCCTGTCAAGATTTATGGGAATTAGTTCAAGATGGTTTTGAAGAACCAGCAGATGAAAATGAGTTTAATAGATTAACTCCAGCAGAGAAGGATCT
>APFE030050585.1:2132-31086 GCA_000404065.3 Pinus taeda
TCTGATACCACTGATCCGGATTTAAATAGGAACGCAACAAAATACAGAGATAACCATATACACAAATATGCAACGGAAATAATACTTCATTTCATTAATGGAAAATACTGAAATTTGCTTACAACCAGAAATAGAAATAAACCAGCTAGGGCGATGGTAGCTTATATCTGAGAAGAGATGTGGTGACTACATGCCCCTGAACTGTGTTACAATGAGGCTCAGAGGCCTATTTATTGTTGAGAAACAATGAAAAACCCTTCACATCCCAAAACCTAACCCTAGAAGATGAAACGCTAAATTGTGGGCCTCGTTTGGGTAAATTGGTACATCAATTTCCCGGTCGTAACTTTGGCATATGATCTCCGTTTGACGCGTACGATAGCTCGTTAGAAATATCTATTCGAGAACTACCACTTTGGGAAGGGCAACATCGGTCCATGGACCCATGTTGCCCCCAGATTTCCCAAAAAACGTCGTTTAGGGCCTCAAAACTGCTCCGGAAGTTCAAGACCCGAAAAAATGCTAAAAATAGTAAGTTGTGCTACAATTAAGGAAACTGAAAATGCTGAGAGAAACAATGATGGGGGTCCAGATGGACTTGGTAGGTGGCCACCAATATCCACCTGGATCAATAAGTTCTTTCACTTGATGAGATACTTCGAAATTGATCGATTTCATAGTTGTCGAGTCCTTGTTTATGTGACTACGTCCGGTTCCAATATAATTTTTCCTTCCTCGTCAAGTTCTGGTAATATTGTTTGAACTAGGAGCTTGTTGCCTATAACCTTCTTTAAACATGAAACATGGAAAAATGGGTACACGTGAGAAGCTACAGGAAGCTCCAATTTGTATGCCATAGTACCAATATTTTGCAACACCTTGTATGGACCATAATACTTTGGTGATAATTTATTATCCTTCTTAGCTTGCTTGAGGGAAATTTGTTGTACTTGGTCCCGTAATTTTGATATATCATGTTGCATTTCTTCCTTGGCTTTATAATTCATGCTAGAGCTTTCAAGTTTCTTACTAGGTGTTTGCATTTTCTTTCCTCGGGGCATCACTTACCGATAATAATGCTATACTATTCCCTTTGAATTCCTTCAAAATAATTTTTCAAACCAAGCTTAAGCAAAAATTTAAAAAAATCTACACACCTTTTCTCACTTTCTAGGAGCTCGATATTGCCTCTGATGTATCTCTGTGATTTTATATCTTCCAGTTCTGAAATTGTGACATGTGGTAACCCTCTGCATCCTCTTTCCAATGCCACCAATCTGATCGAATTTAGATTCTCCAAGAAAGAGTTATGCACAATCTCCCAAGATGACCTGATTATATACCTTTTCAGAAGAGCGAAATTGTATGAAGTGCCACGTGTCACTGTTTCGACCTTAGGATCTGAAAAATGTACAAAGGAAACTACAGTCTGTCCTCTTTCTATAAATTCTTATGAAATTTCAATCTGATGCTCAAAACAAAAGTTATTACTATTTTCCCCAGGTCACATGTTTGGAATGCAATTTAGGAGTCTGCAAAAAGACCGACTTCGTCAGATCATATCTTTGCAAATATTGAGCAAAAAGCTCTAAAATTCGGATCCGAGATTTAACACGATTTATTCTCAAATGGGTTTTTTTTGTAGCATCTAAAACATCATAGAAAAAAGTTATAGCACAAATGACACGATGACCTGTTTGGAGCAGTGAAACCCTAGAATTCAAGCTCTGATACAAAACGTTATGAAACCAGCTCAAAAAAAGATAGAAAAGATAGGTTAACGCCTTAGAATTCAGCCTCTTCAAGGGGGAAACCTCCTTTACATTACATAAATGAACAATTCTTGGATGATTAAAATGACAAAACCTCCTTTCTATAATAATAGGAGTCTAAGGGTCACAATATACCAAGCCGACTTAACAATAATAATATAAAGGCACAAAAGTAACAATAGAGGGATTCTATGGGGCACAATAATAATAATATGGGGACAATAGGGGCACAACAATATTAATAAGGGATACAACTACAATATTAATGGGTAATCACTAGTATTATAGGGACCTAACAATAATCAACAAGGAGACGCGACCATACCTTCAACAATTAGATGCAACTATCTATCTATTCCTTGTAACTTCATGCATCTAACTTATTTGACCTCCCTTGAGGCCATTCCATTATTTTAATGAAGAGAAATAGAGGATATACTACCCTTGAGGAAATCATCCATCTTCTTCTTCCAAACCTTAAATGGTCGAGTCTTGATAAGAGCATTACCTTCTAGCTTCTTCTTTGCCCATGTTTTAGCTTTCTCTTGGTTAGACATGGCTGGATAATACTTCTCTTTACCTCCACTTTTCTTTATCCATATATTCTTTCCACCTTTTCATTATTCAGAGGGGTCTTCTATAAGAGGAAGATTATCATCCTTCTTATATTTCTTTTTATTTCTTTACCCATTTCCAACTTGTTCTTTCAACACAGAGAATTGAAGACAAACTTGTATTAATTTTCTCTTATATCTCTCCTTAACCTCATTGGACAACTTTCTTTGTTTTTCTTCATCATTTGAGATGCATGCCTTGACTTCTCATGTCTACAACTTGATGCCTTGTGCCCAACTTTTCCACAGTTATAGTAGTTGACATGATATAGGAGTGGGACAAAAGGATTCCTATTCTTATTAGAATTCCTATCAAAGCCTCTGCTACTACAAACATGCTTTCTCCTACTATTGCTCCACACACTCTATTTTCTTGCATGACATCTACTATCCATGGATTTATGTCCAAAATTATTGCAAGAAAAATAATAGCCAGAAAGGGGCTTTTGAGCATTGAAGAAACCTTTATCTTGTGGGATTTTTCCTTGAGGGGGAAAGGACATCTATTTGTTATTTATGTACCTCCCATGTAATTTTGCATTAATGCCTTGCATTGTTTCTTACAGTTTCCTAGCTCTCTTTTGATTATTTCCTTGTTGTTGCTTCTTAGCATGTTGTTGCTTCCTTTTCTTTTCCTACTGTTGATGATTTCCTTTCTGTTGTTGAAATTCAAAAAAATATTTTTCTTTTTGTTGTTGGAACTTCAAACTGACTTTACCTGGGAAGTTGAACCTTGATCCTTTACATTCTTGGAGCTTGGTTTTTCTTTGAAACCAAAGCCAACTTTGATGAGAGGGGATATCTACTTAACAAACATCTCATTCAAAGCCTTTCTACTCTCCTAACACTTCTGATATTGAGACAAATCTTCATTTTCCCTTGCTAGGTCATGTCTCAATGATAATACTTCATTTTTTAGTCTCTCACGGTAAGTTTCTCTTTCATCTCACTGATTGGTCAACATCTGATTCATCCTGCTAGCCTCTTCTTGCTGAGCATTTAAATCTACTATTATTTTTCCCAACGTCTCATTCTTGAGCTTATACTAGTGCAATTGCTCCTTTTCCTTGAGATTTGCTTCTGATAGCTCCATGATCCCTTTTAGAGAAGAGATCAAATTCTTACTAAAATAGATCCTTTCATCTAGATCATTTTCTTCACTATCATAGGTGCTAGCCGAGCCACCACATAGATCTAAATCCATCTCCGTGTCCATGAAATATTCCACAAGTCTGAGGAGTATTCCATCTTCATCACTTATAGTGATAACCATATTCACTTCATCGGATATACTCTCTTCTTCTTCAAAGAATCCCTCATTTGCTATTGCTGCTAAAGTGGGTCTCTCTTCACAACAATTATATGTTTGACAATATTCATCTTCAAAAGAAGAATATGTATATCTAGTGGATAAATGACTTATCTCTTTACATTTATCACAAAGAAACAACTTACCTTTTGAGAAGCTTGACCTCTCTTTTGATTCTTCATCATCATCTCAAGAGTGATGAGAAACAACTTGAGCATTAAGAGGAACAACTTCAATCTTCTCAACATATTTTTTCTAGGATGCTTTCTTTGGCTTATTCCTTCTCTTCTTCTCATTATCAACAAAATTCACAGATTGAGGTTCACTGCTTGAGAAATAGGTTTCTTCAGCCTTCTCTTGAGTTGTATAACTTTCTCCTCCATATAGACATTGCAATATATCCAACATTTCCTTTACTGAATCACAACCTCACTTTATCAACATATGGCTTAGACAATCCTTTCATGATGATTTCCTTGGTTTCTATATTGAACTCATTCCTCTCTCCAAATAACATAGACAACCAAATGTTTTCATTGATTACCATAAAATAGGCCTCCATTCTAATCTTCCAGAGCTCATAGTCTAATCCATTTAGAAATGGAACTCCTTATGATGTTAGCCAAACTTAATTACCCATTATTTCCCTTGGATCTTCTATCTAGTGGTCAAATTATTCCTGAAGGACCTTAGCTCTGATACCAATTGTTGGAAACAATGTTAATACTGAGAGGGGGGTGAATTAGTATTAGGGATAATTCAAACTTTTCAACCAATTTATTTTTAACATTTAAACTTGGCATCCATTGAATGTGAGCATCCATTAACAAACCATAACAACAACCATATCAACCAATACAAGCATACACATCATGAGTAGCAAACAAATGAGACACAAAGGTTTAATGTGGAAACTCTTCTAGGATAAAAAACACCAAAGCTTGTTTTTGTTATTTATGTAAAAATAAGAACACCTACTCTATTACATCAATATGTTTGTGAGCCAGCACTAATAGGAAGTGCCAAATCCCCTTGATTGTTTTGTATCACCCATCAACAAGAAGCACCAACTCCCTCTTGTAGACACCTGATCATATGACCAGAAGCAACATGTGAACCATGAACTTCACGGATTTGTTACAAGCAACAAATTGCAGGAGGCACCAACCCCCAAGCTTTCTTCAGAAAACCACTAGATATAGAAGCACCAACTTCCTGTATACAGACTCTAAGCCACACTAAATAAGGAATTAATTCTCATTGTATATGGAAGCCTCTCTACCTAATATTAGCTCTATTCTCCGTCAACACTCGACCCTTCTGTTCTGCTCAACAATAGTCACTCATACGCATCCCTGTCTACACTCTCTCCACTCTACATTAACATACACTCACACAGGGCTCTCTGCTGTCGACCTTCTTCTTTTGCACAGGCACTCCCAACCTCTTTCCTCTGCATAGGAACTCTCAGACTCTTCTTTGCAGCACATGCACACTTTACCTCTCTTCAACAAAGCAAACACTCACAAAGCTCTCCTCATAGCTCACTCAATAATGTTGCTTTCCCCTAGTTTCTCAACTACAATATTGAGTTTTGCTCCTTTGTTTCACACTAGTCTACATTGTCTTTGCTATCATCCACACTATCCAAGTTCATACTTCATGCATGGCTTCCCATACTGCATAGGACCAATCTGCGTGATCAATCTCAACCTGTTGTTGCATTGAAATTACTTGGCCACTGTAGCTGAATTAACTCAAGGATTGGGCATGTGATGGTTTTTCCACACTGAGAATAATTCTTAGTCAATTTGTAGGCTACAACAAGGCTTATTAGGGGAATTTTTAGGCCTAAAATGGGCCTCCTAAGGAAATTATAAAATAATAGTGGAAATAATAAAATAAGATTAGATTACATCATCAAATTTTAGAGGGAAAAAGGAAAATAAATATTCTTTCAACTCATATTTTCAACTTATCTCCCTATGAGTTTACTCAAATTTTGAGTGACAACACTCGTTGGATGTAGAATTTGATTCATCATCCAAGGAGTACACATGTTCCATACTTTCTATGGACCATGCTACACGAAAAATAAGAAATACATGAAAAATGTGATTGCAATCAAGTTTTTTCATGTATTTCTCATTTTTTGTGTAGCATGGTCCATCGAAAGTATGAAAAATGGGTACTCCTTGGATGAGGAATTAAATTTTTCATCCAACGAGTACTCTCACTCAAAATTCGAGTAAAACTTTAGGGATATATGTTGAAAATACGATTTGAAAAGGTAGTTTTATTATTTTATTATTTTTTAATCTTTTTACCTTTTTACTCCAAAAATGGTAAATCATCCCTCATGGTTGACATCATCATATTGAATTCTATTGGTTCCTATAAAGTTTATATTGGTTGTACATTTTTCTTATGAGGTCCATTTTATACCTCAAAATTCCCTAATGCTCCATGCTTCTTAATTGCCCACAAAGACCAAAATGTACTTCAACATGACTTCTCTAAGCTTGGTCTAATCTTCATTCAATTCTAGGAACCATGCAAGGAGGACCAAGCATAGATTTTCTGGAGTCAACCTCCACCTCTACAAATCACGGTCCTCCTTGTCTCAGTCTCCTACCTTTGACAATGACCATTGAATCCATTGCAACATCTGTGTAATCACGGTCCTTTCTTCCTTCACTTAGTAACATTTGCAGTTTCCATTACTCCATCTGCCGACTTGTTTTCATGCTTGCATAATCAACCAATGGCCATATCCAATTATTGCAGAACTGCCAAATATGGTGGAACCTTACTAAAGTAGCCACCAATCTGTTCATGTCCACTAGTACATAACCCTTTATATTATGCATACAATTCTTCTGCCCATCTTGTGCTGGTGCTTAGCCTTTGACCTACTCCTGATTCCTTTTTATTTGTATTTGGCCTAAAGACCCATTATTACAATAACATGCAAAACTGTTGCAGAACCGAGACCTGGGTGCCTCTTTTAACTATAGCCCTTAACTCCTTGTCTATTAGCACTTGATTGATTTTCCATCATAGGACCACTGCCCATGATTTTTTGGCTAAGCCTAAAGGAATTAATATGCTCTACACCCTTTGCAAGCTTATTTCATTTGTTAATGGCTTCATGCCATTAGTCTCATTTCTACATGAAATGACCAAGGCATGGCGCTAAGTTTGGAGCTCCCAAGCCCCACACTTTTATAAACTGAGCAAAGAACTTCTTTTGGGTTCCTCTTAGTGAGCTTAGTTGTCCTGTGGGTCTACCTAGTGAAATCACTGGCCAATCAAAGGTCCCGCTAGGATGATATGTCTGACCGATGTGCCTCGACGCTTATTTCTCGATGCATTTAGTTTGTGCACCATTAACAAACATTCTAGATTTTCCTAGCAGGATGAGCTATCATGGTGGGGTCTGCCCGACACATTTTCCATTGGCCCATGCTCTGACATGGCAATGTTTGCTCGATGCTCAGTCAACATTTTGGTTCCTCTGTGCAAAATTTTTAAACCTTTTAGGGTAGCCCATTTTGGGATGATTTCATGATTACTCATCAACCCCACGTGGCACCTCTCGAGTCGTGACATGTGTCACCTTGATTTGGCCCATTAGGCCACCTAAAAACATTGAATTTTCCTACCACTTGTCCTCCATAAAACTACATCATGCTGACATCATCTGCCACCATTATTTGCCACCATCATCTCTTGAGAGGCAATTAAATGATTCCACCTGTCCTGTTGGAGGAGAGAGAAAGGGTCCTACGAAGCCTTGTTTTGCGACCAAACTATGTTATAATAAAAAAACCACCAGAGTCCAAATTCTAGCTTCGACACCACTTTTAAGTAGATTATGGTTTTGGGAGGGGTGTCCCCAGAGTATCTCTCTGTCATTGGTCTGTGTGATCAACTGTATGGTAAAACACTTATGGAACCTTGAGGCCGGACAAGACTTCCCTCTATTGAGATGCCGAAATGACGCCATGTGGCCCAACACTTATCTCCTGGTGCTTCCATTTTGTTCTGCTTAATTTTTTTTGGGCCAGCCTTTGTGAGCTTTTCTCTCATTTTGGGGACATATCGATACCTTTATCATTGACTACAACTTCCAACCTTACCACCATCGTGTCTCGTCACTCTGTCTACTGGTGCTTTCACTTTATAAGCCTTACAACTTTGTTGGGGCTATATCGCCGGGTTAGGCTATCAAGTGGGGCCTTTGTCAGCCAATAAAACTACTTCCCGCTCCATTTGTCACGATGCTTTAACTTGTGCACCATTACCATTCTACTCATGTAGCTCTGTTGGGTGGGCATCATCTGAGCCGATAAAATATCTTCATGTTTCTGTGCTGCCCATGCCACATATGCTAGAAACTCCTTTTTGCCTCTCCACTAGGATTTTCCACCGAGTTTGGCATTGCTTCCAACTTTGACTATGCGTCGAAACTCCTCCAATCACTTTTTACCTCTACTATCCTGGACTTAAGGTCACCAAACTTTGATTGGAAATAAATCCTAATCCATGAGGCCATTTTTAGACTTCGACATACCATTGGAAAGCTCTTCCCGAGCACTATCCAGCTATGCCACTTCTAGGAGCATATGAGCAAGTATCCTAATGCAAAAATTCCTCTAAATATTGGGTCTCCCAACCATCATAGTCATCATTTTATGGATTATCCAATAAGACTGCTACTATGATGTTTCTCTAGAAGAGACTGCAACAAACACGAGACTCCTCTTGAGTTTCACACATTAAGCCCATTAGTGCTAGCCTAGTTATCAACACTAGGCTATTGGACATAAAAGCAACCATCTACTACCATAAACATCCATGCTATAATGGTTGACATCAATGCCAACACTCTTTCCAACTGTTAGACAATGCCAACTTCCCAACACATCTCCCATCATGACTGTTGACATCAGTGCCAACATACTTTCTACCACTAGCCATCCAAGAAATGCCAACTATATAATAAATATATTCATTATTATGGCTCAAGGACATTAGATCTGTAAGTATAATTAATATTAAAGATAATCTTGCAATCCAGACTCCACCTCTGTAGTAACAAGTTTTGAAAATGCATCTGGGTATTATAAAAAATTCAGGCTCAAGTCTCAAACTCAAAGTCAAACTCAAGCTAAGGATACTGCCAATAGATATATATTGTACATGCCCTAAAAAAGAAAAAAAATTACAATGGGAATGGGAATGGGAATAATTTATGGATTCAGTCACCAAAAAACATAAATAGTACCAAAATTTATGCATGAATTGCAAGGGAGGCCCTACAAGAGGACTTCCTCTATGACCTAAGGGGAAACCCATATGGTGGTGAAGGAGAAAATTCAAAAGGAAGTGACAGGGTCTCCACTTCCCCTGATAATATCTTGACCACCTCTGTCATGGCGTTCTCACTTCTGGAAATCTCTACAAGTAGAGAAGAGCATCAGCGATGCAAAGTAGAGCTTGGATTTTATCATAGTCCTCACCAAGTGTGGCATCCATGAGTTCCAAGACATTGCCTAGATGAGCCAAGTGTCTAACCCACAATATAAGATTCACTCTCTCAAATTCTATCATGGGAGATGCCATCACCTATAGAGGCCTTTGACTAGAGATAATTAATTACCAACAGAATATCCCCAAATCTGTAAACATCACACATCTCTGAAAGAACACTGCCACAACCATACTCGAGAGCAACGTAGTGAATGGTGCCTCACGTGCTCGGTGTGTGACTCACTCCACTTTTCATCAAATCTCTGCTACCCCAACTCCTACTATGTTTTAGGGGCAGGGGTTTTTGGTGAAACCAGTCTCTGCTTCTACTTCAGTTCTTTACTCATCAGTTGTTGTGGTTTCTCTTCTAGTTCAATTCATTGCAAAATTCTTCCCTCCACCATTCCCTTCTCTCTTTCCTCTTCGATTTTTCCTTCTTCTTGGTTTCTTTTCTCTCATCTTCTTACACAAGAGTCACCCACCATTCGAAGCTTTTTTCCCTCCTCAACCTCCTCTTCTTTGGCTTCTTCCTCCTCCTCCCACATGGGTTTAAATCTCATTCATTTCCTGTGGGTTTCTTCCTTTTAATTTTAGTACCAATCCACTTCATGACATAGTGCCACTCCATGACATAGTCCTTCACACTAAATTCCCCACTACTATCTTGCTACCTTCACCACCAATCCTTCTGAGTATTTTTCCTCCTGCTATCAATGCTCATTTTATCCTCATCATCTATGGAAAAATTAATGCTACTACAGTCCATAGATGCAGGCTTGGACACACTCCAATTGATTGACATTCCATGTTATTCTCCAAATTGACAACCTAGGAAGGGGTTCTTCTGTCATGAGTCTTGGTCACCATTTCTGTCTCATCATTCAAACCCTCAGGTGAAGCATTGCTTGATAGAAATACCAGATTCTTCCCCGATGATACCGAACTTCTACCATAAGTCTTTAGTGACTACATATTCATTAGTCACCCCATATCTCCATCAACAGTCGAGAAACCCAAATGCCCATTCATCATGCTCTGTTTCTTCCCTCACCACCTTATAATATCTGAAAATTACATCGAACGATATCAGTTCATCCCTCTTTCCTTCAGCTTTCTACCCCTTGATATCCTCTTTTTGTTGTTCTAGATCCCTTAGCTTTAGCTTGACAAGGCCAAAATCAATAATTCTAGTAGAGACGCCACCATCCAATAGAATATTGCTACGCTTAATGTCTACATGAATCTTCCCTCACTGCCTTATCATATTCGAAAATCACATCGATCTACACCGTCTCATCCCGGTTTCCTTCGAGTTTTCCTCTTTCTATTGTTCTAGATGCCCCATTGTTCGAGATCCCCTGCCTTTAGCCTGGTGAGGCCAAAATTGACAATTCTAGCAGAGAATCCACCATATAGAAGAATATTTCTATGCTTAATGTC
Source organism: Pinus taeda (assembly GCA_000404065.3). Lineage (NCBI taxonomy): Eukaryota > Viridiplantae > Streptophyta > Pinopsida > Pinales > Pinaceae > Pinus > Pinus taeda. The sequence continues at coordinate 12,803 of APFE030050585.1, forward strand.
ACCATGAATTATTGCAGGCTGACACTTAGTATGCAAGAAAGCCAAGACCTTAGTGATATCCATCATAATCTTGAATCTTTTCCCCCAATCGAGCTGCACATATATCCATCATCAAATATAATATCCCGAAGGCTCTGATGATACATAAATTCATAAACCAGAAGCTTTCTTTTTTCATCCACATAGAAACCAAGGAGGCCCACTATGTACGACTAGATGATTTTTCCTATAACAGAAAATTCATTATGAAACTCACGTTCGCCTTGCACAAAATTGGTATCCAGAACCTTGATGACAATTTTCCTTCCTTTATGCAGCTGCCCCTAGTAAACTTTCCCAAAGCCGCCTTGACCCACCCTCATCTGCAGTGACATGTTTCAACTTTTGTTTTGATGGAGGAGGAAAAAAATACACACATCTTATTGTCCAATATTCCCAGCCAAACCCATCATAGGAACACCTTATATGTATTAGGATATATTAATAAGTAAAGCATAGTTTGTTTTAGTTAACAATTTATGCCATTATATTATTTATAATTAGAGAACCTCATATTAAAGTAATTTATGGCATCTATTAAAACTTATATTATTATTGCATTAGAGGATAATTATATAATCATTCAATTATACAAAATTGTTTTTCTTTAGTTAATTAAAGCTAATGTAAGAAGGTCTATTTATTTTGTTAACATCTCCAAGAAAGTATTTTTTAGTTTTTTTTCCAAGGAAAAAAGTTTGTAACTTTCATTAACACCTATAAAAAGTTACATTTTTCATATGCTGGATCATTCCCGTGGCCATTTCCCAATATAGAAAACAAGTTTCATATCAGTTGTGAGCATAAACCTATTAATGTTGTTTGTATCCAACACCTAAACTCAAAAAAATGATGTTTTTCATACACTTGAAAACAAATTTATAGAGACAACCCACATAGGACCGGGCCCAAAAAAAAGTCCATTGTTCATCTCACCATTGGCCTTAATTCACAACCTGTACTGATAAAAAACCACCTTTTAAGGTCCATCTTATATTTGATACAGCTGAAGGTGAAAAAACATAAACAAAATTGCTTTCCTGTAGATGGAGAGAGATATCCAAAAAGAGATAGAAGTATTTCCATACTTGAAACAAAGTATTAAGTGGAAGAAAATTGGCCTTCTCAGACCTAATGGTCAAAACAAAATATGATTTTTTGCCTATTTGATCAAAGGTTATAAGTGAGAATTGAGTGAATTTTTTTGTAAATTATCCATGAGAGTTTGCAGAGAGAAATATTGGAGTTGTTTTTTCTATTTCATCCAGTTAATAACCACTTGAGAGTCTCCATATATGTTAATAGTGTAGACATTTTTGGAGATGGCTAAAAGGATGAGAGCGTAGAGAGAAAAAAGTTCAGCCATATTTTTTGAGACAAAGCCTAATTTGGAGGAGAGAGGGAGAATGGGAAGGAGAGAGATAAAGAACCCCCCATTGAGCCACCAATAGGATTTTGGAAGAGAAATGGAATTCTAGGATTTCAGGGATAAAGGGTGTTTTTCTTGCTTCTTCTAGCAAATAAATATGGTAGTGAGTTTTTGTAATTTGCCTAGGATCCCCTAGGAATCAAATATATAGAAGCATAGAAACCAACACTACTTTGATGACATATTTACATAGAACTAGACGACCAACCTAAGATAGCCATCAATTATTCTAGATTCTTATTTGGTTTTCTACATTTTCTAGAAGTCATTCCTAATCATGGATCTGATAATTGCAAGGTTTGAGAATCAATTCCAAATATTTAACCCCATGTTCTATGCCATTTTTGATACATAGAGGATGTTTTCAATAACGGAAAACTCATTCTCCAATAGGGCCCAATTATAGAGAGACGACTTTTTCCTTTTGATTTGCATAACAATGGCTTGGCTAAAAAGCTCCATAAGAGATTAAGGATGGATAACATAATGAAGGTCTCAATTTGTGAAAATGAGGATGTCATCTACAAAGAGTAGATGAGTCAAAGAGAAATTCTAAGAAATGGAGATGCCTTTGAAGTTCCGTTGTAGCCGCTACAACGACACCCAAATCTTTTGACCATATCTAAAATTTTTGGTCCCCCTCTGCTTGTCCAAAGTCCTTAAGGTTATACTCATGCTTTTGAATTAGCAAATTCCCCATTGACTACTTATCATTAGACCCTCTTAACAATCACACTTCTATGATACATACTACCCATGCTTACTTTCTTTATCGTGATTCTCACCCCATCATATATATTAGGGTTTGTATTTTCAAAAAGGTTTTTTTCCCAACTACTTGCAAGATCATTCAAAATTCTTTCAATAATTTTACAACAAAGTCTTTTCATTTTCCATTTATGAGTAATCGACCTAACATTGTAATCACTCACTTATTGTTCTTTAATACCTTGATATTTAAGTATGTAAAGCTTATTTTGTATGATATAATCTTATTGACACACATTACCACTCATAAAAATGATTTGCAAAAATATATTAAAAATGGTTTGAGTTTAGGGACATAGATTCCAGAGTTTAGGGGATGGCTTGCTTGGGATGTGCAAGGTTTCTTTATTCAGGAAATCTGGATTGTTTTGAGATAACCATTAAAATATAGTTGGTGCATGATTTTAATGGGTTGGTTTCTAAATTAAAAGGGGCTGCAAAGAGAGTACACATGCCCATGTGCTTGAGAACTTTAAGAAGGAAAGAGGATAAGAAAAATTTATGGAGGAAAAAGCTGGGTAAGGTAGAAAAGGACAAGGATGGGAATCCCTGTGTAGCTATTGTTAGATCTGAACTCTGTGCAGGTTGGCTTCTACTTGGATCAGATGCTGTACCTTTTGCTACACAATATTTTGTCACACCTCCTACACTTCCCTGTGAGATACCCCGAAGTGCCCGAAACATGACCATAATGCAGTCTACTCATTCAGATATGTAGCTTAGATCCTCCCTAAAACACTGATTGGAAAATGGCTTGAGATTCCCCCTAAGTAAATGGCTCCAAAACCCTAATTTTAGAATCATCGCTCTTATGATATTGAAAATCCAGATGGCCGTTAGTTGCGCTATACTAGCCCCATGATGCCATCGCTTTGTTTGCTTGAATACCCATGATGATCCATAAAAGGAAATTTTTCCAAAGAGGATGAGAAGCTTCGTAATCTAGAAGCTTCCAGAGCGACAACCTGGAGGTTGTTCGATGTGGATGAGGTCGAGTTCTCTCAAATTGGTCTTTTGGTCTTATCCCTATGAACTACATCCTTGAGATGAGGGCCTACTCCTATCTTTGGATAGATCCTAACTCCCTTTCCTTGCCTATATATTCGTCTTTTCCCATTCTCAAATGGTTGGTCTTTGGCTATTTGCATCCTTATGTTGAGATTGTGCCTACATGCTACTCATTTGGCATGGAGAAGGAATGCTTAGAGATCTTAAGCTTGGAATTGGAAATTCATTCAAGGAGAGCCTATTGACATCAAGGCTTGATTTTATGCTTCCTCCTTTAATCTATTAATATACAATTGTTGGTTCATTTTCCATAAATGTGTATGCTTATGTATCATTTATCTTAATTCTCCTTGATCCGTTAAGTAGGTTACTTTTGATTATGCTATTTGTATTTGCATGCCTTGTTGTGTCTTGATCTCTTGTGCATGTGTGTTTAAGCGTTGTGAGAAGCAGGACCGAGCCTGTGACATAAATGATTCAAGGTCTTCAACAAAGGAAGATGCGATAGCATCAGTACGAGGTAGGCCATCTTCTTCATCTCTTATTTCAATTGTGACTTAGGAAAGTGTCCCGTAGATTGTCACGTAGGTTGCTAGTCCCACTCATTGGGATAGAGGGATCATCTCTGTCCATAGAGAGGATTTCCTAGACAAAAAAAATGGTGACTCCACTAGGGACATTATAACCCTTTTCATCCATTCCTTCAATCAAATCCTTTGACTAGTTATATCAACCGTCGATTTCTCGACTTGTCTGCATCATTGTGGGTTTATACCATCACTGATTATTGCTTTAGAGTGCTAAGTTTGGATTATTTCTTGGAATACTTTTTTTTTTCCCATATTCCACACCCATCTCAGGTTTTGCAATGACAGTCGTGATGACATTACGAGTTTTCACCGATACAACCGTGATGAAATTTTTTTCTTCACTGTTTGGTCGCTTTGAAATCATCACTACTTTTGCTACACAAAGTAGTGCTGATGACCCCAACCATCGCGGGTTTGGCTATCAAAAGTAGCGATGATAACCCAATCATCACGAGTTGGGGTATATAAAGTAGTGATGATCCTTGAATGTGATAATTTTTAATGTTTCTTCCTTAGAATCCAGTGTATCTTGGCCCCTAAGGTCTTTTCCTATCTTGTATGCTTGGATTTGTTAGTTTTTTATTGATTGTCTTGATTAAATTGAAAAATTTGTCTCATTGGCTTTGAAGTGAAATCTGATTGGGTTCTAGTGTTTCTAGTCAATTGGTCATCACTTGATGCTTGTTGGTGTCATTGAGGTGTTTGTTTTGTTGATTGATTGAGTGTTGTTTTCTGTAGAAATCATTGAGAACATTGTTTTGCATTTGTTTTAGCTTGTATTTTGAAATTTACTTTTCATGAAAATGCATTAGATTAGTTGCATTGAAAAGTTATTTTTTGAGATTCATCATTGAAAATAGATCACATTTTTCGGCGTTTGAAAGCTAAAGACTATATTAGGTGCATAAAATCATTCAAAATGAAAACAAAAACATAATTCATATAAATGCATATTAGTAAAGTCAAAATCATTTTTCTTTCAAAAAGGTTGCATTTAGGATAGTGAAAAGTCAAAATCATTTACTTTTGGCATTGCATTTGGAAGATGAAAATGAATGTTGGTGGAAGGAATTTTTGCATGATGCATTATTGATTGAAATTTTTTCCCTTGATTAGTCTAGCTTTTGTTGAAACGAATAGTTTTCATTTTCTCATATAGTTGCATCATAGGTGTTTAGGTGATATCGTTTTGAGCCTTAAAACTAAAACATAATTGAAGATAAACATTAAAAATTACCTCAATTAACCTAAGGATCATTTTGAACTTAACGAAAATATCTAGAGGTCCAGGCTAGAGATGTGTTCCGACGTCTTTAAGCATAGAAATTGTCGTTAACTTCCTACAGTCTATCATGGGGGTGAAATATCATCCTAGCATGGAAGTATATAGAAGGTTCTCCAGTACTTTCGAGTATATTGGAGACACTTCAGTGTGATAAGTATATAGGGACACTCTCATCGAATGGTTCTGCATTAGACAATGCTAACACAAACTTGTGCTCCCTGTATGTCATGTATATATTGGGATACCCCACTAGGTTGCTATATTTTAGCCACAGGTAACCGAGTTAGCCGCCTTGTAAACATGATACACCGAACACAACATTCGGGGAGATTGGACACCATACATTAAGTCCTTGGTTTTAGCTGGGGTGTATATTGCAGTTCACAGATACTTAGTAAACCCTTTTTCCTCTTTTACCCCTCTTTTATTTTGTTTTGTTAAATTCTAAAATCAATTAATTGATCACGGAAAAACATCCTTCCTGTAGAAATACTTCTTATCAGATCTTAGGTTGATATTGATGGCAACATTTCCTGAGTTTACCAGTGAAGGAAACCTCTTTGATGGGAATCCTAGTTCTTTTCCTTCTTTTAAAAATACCGGTGTTCCATATACGGAAACGTTGTCCCTTCCTAGATTGACCATTGCTCTGCTAGTTTGTTTATTTTAAACTTCGGTGATTCCGAGTGTCCAAACTGATTTTCAAACAATTTCTCCTCCACCTAAACAACATCAAAATCATGTTGATCCTACAGTTGACTCCTTGCCTTCTTCACCTATTTCTTCACCTCATTCTTCCTCTTCGCCTAGTGAAATTCTAGATTCTAGTAACCAGGAAGCCAAGAAGAAGAAGAAGAGGATGATGAGGAAGAAGAAAAATAAACAAAGGGGAAACCAAACAACTATTGTTACCGATGCAACTAATGAAGAGAGTTTTCCAACCAGCCCTCAAAATTAAAATTCCCTTGCATGTTATGTAAGGGTGACCACCTTCTAATAAGTTGTCCTGGAATTCCCTTGGTCTTAGAAGTGTGGTCCACAAGTTCACATCAAATTTTGTCATCAGCCTCTGGAGATCATACTAGTGATAAAACTTCAACTAGTAGAGTCCCTTGGAAAAAGGGAAAAGTCAAATTTCCCTGTAAGTTGTGTGAAGGTAATCATCCCATTCACCTTTTTCTCTTATGGATGAAGCTTCCAAAGAGTTGGAAAACCTTACAGCTTCTCAACCTTGTCTTCCAGTCGGGTATCAAAAGCTTTGCCTTGATCCTTCACTAGTTGATCCAGTGATTGATCAAAAGTAATATTTGGTCAACCCCATTCTTGGCTCCATTTTTAGTTAAATGTACCTTTCCAGTAGAGAGTGAAGCCCATATCGCTCAAGTTCTTCTGGTTTCTTTAGTTTCAAATGAACTGGATGGAAATTCTCCTATTCCCAAGGTGCATGAGAGTAGTTCTCTTGTTCCGATTGATAAAGAGGGTAGCTCTCCTATTCCTACAACACCCCCTCCAAGTAGATTGGTCACTTCTTTTGATTCTAGTTGACTGGTAGGATATCGTCTTCCATATTATGTCCCCTTCCAGATTACAGTACAGGCTTACCATATGGCCATACCTAGCACATGTTGGGTTGTGTTATATTCTTTCCACGACTAGCCTCCCTAGTTAACTAGGGGATGGAGCCCCCCCTGCGTTGTGCAGTGGGTAGCCCCTCTCTACAGGGTCCAGGGTAGCACCCTAGAGATTATTTTTTTTTGGACACTATATTAGGTGGGAGAACCTACCTATGGTTTTGTGCATGGTTTTTGCACATGGTTTTGGGCACGATGGTTTTCGGTCCATGGTATTTGATGCTTCGACATGTATATATATGTATTTTAACATATGAAAGCAACATAATGAAAAATCAATCTGGTAGTCTTGGTCTTGGGATCTAGTGGAAAATTTCAGTGTATATGTGTTTTATGTGTTATGTTCTCACTTTGTTTATTTTCTGTATTTTAGAATTCGTATGCAGGTAATTTCTGTATGAGGTTAAAACCTACATTTGGTATTAGAGCTATTTTGGCTTCAAGAGGGTGTCTTTGTTGCTGAGGGGTTTCACTCGGGCTTGTGGTAGACCCTGTTCAATGGGAGATCTGCGGGATCGATTCTGGTGGTGAAAGAAGATGGCGAGTAGTGGAAAGATAGAGATCGAGAAATTTAATGGTTAGAGTTTTGAGTTATGGAAAATCAAGATGGAGGATATGTTGGTAGATAAAGATCAGTGGATGACGGTAGATCTGGGTACTAAACCAATGGGAGTGTCCGATGAAGAATGTAAGAAGCTGGATTGGAAGGGAAAGAGCACAATATGATTGTGTGTCTTAGATTCAATATTACTGAATGTATCAGGGGAAGCTACGGCTAAGTATTTGTGGGTCAAATTAGGGACTTTGTACCAATCGAACTCTCTAGTGAATAAACTGTTCCTATGGAAAAAACTGTATAACTTGAGGATGAAAGATGGAGGCTTGGTGACAGAGCATCTGAGCGCATGTAATATTGTGGTAAGTCAGTTATTATCTATTGATATTAAAATTTAAGATGGAGATAAGTGCATTAGTTTTTTGTGTTCTCCACCAGATTCGTGGGATATTCTGGTTATTACAATAGGTAGCAATGCAACTGCCTTGCAGTTTGATGAAATAGTCTCATCCTTGATGACATAGGAGATGAGACAAAAAAATATGGGGAGCCAGAATGGTGATGCCTTGTTTGTACAAGGACAATCCCAGAACAGAAACAAAAATAAGTCATTCAGTGGGAGATCCAAATCTAGAGGGAGATCTACATCTCTAGGAAAACTTCTAAAGGTGTGCTGGAAATGCAGAATGGAAGGGCACTGCAAAAGGGACTGTAAACCTAAAGCTCCTAACAAAGTAAAGGAATCTGAAGATGCTCCTTCTGCATAGGCAAAAACCACCTTAGATGAAGGTGGGGATGTATACTTGGCTTCTTCAAGTACACATGTAGATCATGAGGCATGGTTGGTTAACTCAAGTGCATCCTTTCATTTCACTCCCCATAGAGAGTGGTTCTGTGAGTATGAGAAATATGATGGTGGTGATGTCTTCTTAGGGGATGATAGGAAGTTTAGAATCATTGGTCGCGTAAAACTAAAGTTGAAGTTGCAAGGTGGAAGGTTTAGAACACTTCCGGGTGTTTTCCATGTTCTTGCATTGGCCAGAAATCTGATTTCTGTAAGCAAGTTGGATGATGCAGGTGTAAAAACAATGTTAGAGAAAGATACGTGCAAGATGGTTCAGGAGAATTGTTATTGATGTGAAGAGTTCGGATTGGAACTCTATACAAGCTGCAAGGTAGCACTGTTATTGATGGGCGCAACAGTTTTGTGGTTCTTGAAAGTGTAGTAGAAAATCTAGTGGTCTCTGGAGAAAAGACCATGCTATGGCATCAAAGGCTTAGACATATTGGAGAGAAGAGCCTTCAAATATGTCCAGAGAGTAAAGGTATGATAGAAGGTATGACTAATAGCTCTTTGGATTTTGATTTCTGTTGAAATTTTGTATATGGGAAGCAGAATCAGGTGAGTTTCCCCTCTGATGGTAAGAGGGCGAAAAAAATATTAGAGCTTGTGCATAGTGATGTGTTTGGACCTATGAAGGTTCCATCACTGGGTAAGTCTGTGTACTATTTATAGATGACTTATCAAGGAATACATGGATATATTTCATCAAGTAGAAATATGAAGTCTTTGATAGGTTTAAAGAATTTAAGGCTCTGGTGGAAAACTGGACAGAGAAGAAGATAAAGGTGCTGAGGATAGATAATGGTGAAGAGTTTTGTTGCAAGGAATTTGAAGAATTCTGTAAGAAGTGTGGTATAGCACGATAGAAGAATACTCCATACACACCTGAGAAAAATGGAGTTGCAGAAATAATGAATAAGACTTTGATGGAAAGAGCATGAAGCATGCTCAGTGGTGCTAGGTTAGGACAAGAATTCTGGGCAGAGGCCATGGAGACAACATGTCACCTGGTCAACAGATCACCTTCATTAGCATTGGAGGATAAGACTCCATAAGAGGTATGGATTGGTAAGAAACCCTCTATTTTACATCTGATGGTATTTGGATGTGATGCATATGTACATGTTCCAAAGGAAAAAATAACAAAGTTGGATAGTAAATCTGAAAAGTGCATCTTTATTGGGTATAAGGATGGTTTAAAGGGTTATAAGCTTTGGAACCCAGTAAAAAGGAAGGTTGTGTATAGCTGAGATGTGCTGCTTAGAGAGGTGAAAAATGTTATTAAACATGAAGTCCCATCAAAGAAACCCGAGAAGATAGAGCTTGAGCTAAAGGGGGAAGAATCAAACTCTACAACAGAAGAGGAATCAGAAGATGAAGAGCCACAAACTCCGGTTGTGAGAAGATCAGTTCGAGAAAGAAGGCAACCATAAAGGTATATTCCATCTGCTTTATGTTTAAATTTTGCTTTATCTATTATTGATGATGATCCCAGAACTGTGAAGGAAGCAGTAGATTTAGAGGATGGAAAACTCTGGAAAGAGGCCATGGTTGATGAAATGACATGTTCGTACAAAAATGAGGCTTGGGATTTGGGAGTTGCTGGATGGAAGGAAACCCATTAGCAGCAAATGGGTGTTCAAGAAGAAGATAAATACACAAGGAAAGGTGGAGAAATACAAAGCTCGATTGGTAGCAAAAGGTTATTCCTAGGTGTTGGGAATTGATTTTGGTGATATTTTTTATGTATTGCTACTGCTTTTGGTTTTGAGGTAGAACAGATGTATGTGAAGACAACATTTCTCCACGGGGATCTGGAAGAGGAGATCTACATGAAGCAACCTAAAGGCTTTGCAGTGAAGGATAAGAAAGAACTGATATGCAAGTTAAAGAAGTCTCTGTATGGGCTAAAACAGTCACCAAGGATGTGGTATCAGAAATTTGATACATTTATACGGGGACTTGGTTTCACCAGAAGCAAAGGACATCACTGTGTGTATTTTAAATTAATTGGTGACCGTGTTATTTATCTGGTCTTGTATGTGGATGACATGTCGCTGGTTGGAAATGATAAAGAAATTATCCAAGATTTAAAGACCCAATTGTCCTCCAAATTCAACATGAAAGATCTTGGTGCTGCAAACTATATTTTGGGCATGGAAATTAAAAGAGATTGGGAAAAGAGGAAGCTCTAGTTAAACCAGAGGAAGTATTTTGAGACAATATTGCAGAGGTTTAATATGTAGGATAGTAAACCGATGAAGGTTCCTATTCCTGTAGGTGTAAATTTATCTACTGAACAATGTCCCAAGACACAAGAAGAGGAAGAGGACATGTCTCATGTTCCATAGGCAAGTGTAGTTGGTAGCCTGATGTATGCAATGGTCTGTACTAGACCAGACATTGCACATGTAGTGGGAATATTGAGCAGGTTTATGTCGAAACCAGGGAAGGAGGATTGGACAACAATGAAGCAGGTTTTCAAGTATTTGCGTGGCACTAGTGATTATGGTTTGTGCTACCAAGGAAGACCATGATTGGATAGAGTTTTGGATATTTGTGGCTTTGTTGATGCAGACTAGGCTGAAGATATGGATCAGAGGATATCTGCAAATGGGTATGTGTTTAATCTATTTGGAGGTGCAGTCAGTTGGATGAGTAAGAAACAATCTGTAGTCGCACTATTAACTATAGAGGCATAATACATGGCAGCCACTCATGCAAGCAAGGAAGTAGTTTGGTTTTAGAGATTGTTTTCAAGTATGGGGTTAGTACAAGGAGTTATAAGGATAGACTGTGACAACCAAAGTGCAATTTTCTTGGCAAAGAACCCTACTTACCATTTAAAGACAAAGCACATTGATCTTTAGTATCACTTTGTGAGGGATATGATAGAAGACAAAAATATGTTGTTGGTAAAGATGGAGACTTTGAAGAATACAACAGATGCATTGACAAAATTTGTGAGCTTTGAGAAGTTCCCTTGGCGTAGAGAAACAATGGGCGTTGTAGGGCTAGATAAATGAATAAGCTCTCTTGTGGCCCCCTATGGAAAGAAAACAACAAGTGGAAGAATGTTGGGTTGTGTTATATTCTTTCCACGACTAGCCTCCCTAGTTAATTGGGGGGCTCGCCCCCCCTTTGTTGCACTGATTGTGTAAGGGGGGGTGGGGGGCCAAAAGCCCCCCTTGTTCAAGGGGTTTTAGGAGGATGGGTATCCCCCCTCTATTGGGTCTAGGGTAGTGCCCGGGGGAATTTTTTGTTTTGGACCCTATATTAGGTGGGCAAACCTACCTATGGTTTTGTGCATGGTTTTTGCACATGGTTTTGGGTGCGATGGTTTTTGGTCCATGGTATTGGATGCTTCAGCATGTATATGTATGTATTGTAACATATGAAATGAACATAATGAAAAAGCAATCTGGTAGTCCTGGTTTTGGGATTCAATGGAAAATATCTGTGTATATGTGTTTTATGTGTTATACTCTCGCTTTGTTTATTTTCTATGTTTTAAAATTCGTATGTAGGTAATTTCTGTATGGGGTTAAAACCTATAGCATAGTCATAGATGAGGGCACATCTGTTAGCATTCTACCCTCAACTGCTTGGCAAGATTTAGGTTCTCCTCAGCCTTTCCCCGTCACCCAAAATCTGTTAGCTTTGAACAAAGGAACGAGTCAACTATTAGGGATCCTTCCTATGTTTCCTATTAATTTTGGAGGAAAGACTGTCTATATAGACATGATGGTTTTCCAAGGCCCGTTGGATTTTAATCTACTCCTTGGCTATGACTATGTTTACGTCGTGGGAGCTCTTGTCTCTTCTCTCTTTCGAGTGATATGTTTCCCACATGACGAAAGCATTGTGATCATTGATCAACTTACATTCACTGGTCCTGAATTAGCTCCCCATCAGCCATCATCCCTAAGTGGTTCTTATTTTCAAGTGGTATCACCCCTACCACAGGTTAATTACGTGGCCACCTATTCCATGCCAACATCTACTGATGCTCTAGTAGATGATGTAGTACATCATGTACTGGGGGCATTGGAGCTTGAGTTTTCATTTGGATCCTTGGGCATGTATCCCTTCCAAAGTGTTGTTCTCCCATATAATGAGAACCTCGTGGAAGCCATGACCTCTTTTGGTCTGTGATAAAGCGATATGAGGATAGTTCTTTTACTATGTCACCCTCATTAAAAAATGAAATAGGCGATGGAGAAAAGTTCCTTGTATTGTGTCAATCTCCTTAAAAAATGAAACAAGGGATATGAGGATAGTTCTTTTACTATGTCAACCTTGTTAAAAAATGAAATAGGTGATGGAGCATAGTTCCTTGTTTTATCTCAAGCTTCTTAAAAAATGAAACAAGGGATATGAGGATAGTTCTTTTACTCTGTCAACCTCGTTAAAAAATGAAAAAGGTATTCGTCAACATGGTTCTTTTCCTGTGTCAAGCTCATTAAAAAATGAAGCAAATCCCTTTCCAATTTGAGTCTTTGATTAGATCTCGTAAAATCCCAGTCGAATCTTTCGCTTGACTCGTAAGTGAACCTTCATTCCATCCACATCTTAGTAACCAATAGTATACTTAGGTGAATGAAATGATGCTTGGGGGGCATGTACCTTGAATTGAGTCATTATGCTGGGGTAATGCAAACTTATCTCAAGCATAGTTTGTCTTTGTTTCAAGCTTGTGTAAAAATGAAACCAAATCCAAGCATAGTTTTTTTCTCATGCTTCAAGCTTGTGAAAAATGAAACCATCTTCAAGTATGCTGAAGCATAGTTTCTAATGTTTTAAGATTGTGTAAAAGTGAAACCATTTATCTTTTTACCTCTTGTGATTTTCGTTTTCTCAGCTTGTTTTTTCTATATGAGCCTTGGCTTTTTACATTCCATTGACATGATCTCTTTGGCTAATCATATGATTTCACTTGGTTGTTTTACCCTTGCCTGAGGAACATTTGTAATGAGTGGTCATATTATCTAGCCTCTTCACCATTACATGTTTTGAGCAGTTCCGTCATCAACAGAACTAATTTCCATCCTTTTATACCACTTGTTCTTCCAGGTAGAGTCATCTTTCAGCGCTTTTCTGACTCTCTAAAATTGAAATATGGCCGAGTACTTGTCATTTCGAAATCATAAGAGTAAATGAATTGACGTCTTCTCAGTATACATTTACCCCTTTTTTGGTATGAGATTGACTATTTACGAAAAGGGTACACCATAGTCGAACATGGCTAAGAGGTTCTATTGAATATTATTTTCTACCTTTTCGGGTTCAAGGGACAGATTGTGAAAAGGGACAGGATGGAGTTTTCTTTTTTATCTCTTTTTCAAACTCTCTAAATATGAAAAAGTTACCGAGTGATTCTTCCATTGGACTCATTAAAAATTTTATGGTGACAGACTCGTCACCCTGATGAGACCGAGTTTCTCCTTCCTAGGACTCGTAAAACTTACTAGGATGGATTTATCCAAAGGGTGAACTTATACAACAAGAATATGGTATCCTCTTCAAGCTTGTGTAAAAATAAAGAGGTACTCACTAGAAATAGTCAGGAAAATGAAAATGAAACATCCTTTGTATAGGCAACATGTCGCTCTTGAACATGACACTCTTCTTCTTCTTATGTCGGGTTTGGGATATCCTCACTTAGTTACTTGTCCTTCCAGGTTTGGGTGATCCATTCTACCTCTCATCTGACTATTCCACTTCGTCATTATGACCCTTGGTCCTATGTTGAGTCAAATGTTGCCATACTCTGGAGTCGTGTCGCCGATATGTTTAAGAGAAGTCCTATATGCAATCTATTACCTATGCATTGTCTGACCCTTTGCTACAGTCTTGGATCCTATTCATTTCATTCCACTTTATTCGTCATTTCATGTCGATGAAAAGGGCCTCATCATGGCCCTCCTTCGATGGGTCACTTCCTATCGACTTCAACTCATTATCTAGGAAGATGACTTAGAGACTCCCTTTCAATACCTTAGAGCTTGAATGCGTTAATGGCAAGTTCTTTGAATATGATGACAAGTTTTCATCATTGGCCTTCGATCGAGTGATTCCATGAGTGTTCGATATTAGCTTCATTTTCACATTCATGGATTGTACTATTGTACCTTGAGGACCATTATCATTATTGATAGTTTCTTTCGTGCCTGTCAACGGTCCACGTCATTGGCTGGTAATCAGGTGGTTTTCTAGCATGTTCGACTTCGATACATTCATTCACATGTTATAATTCATACTTTTATCGGGTTGGGATGAAGCGCAAGGCCCTGAGTCTTATCTGATATGACTCAGGTTGCATGGAGTTATGTATTATTCATGATTGTACACGTGTTTCTACTTTATGGATGGCTATGACCATACCATGGGACTTTACATTTATGGTGATCCTTCTATCTTGGGTGGCTGCATCCATACCTTGGATCTTATATTTAAATATGACCTTTTTCATTTGGATGGTTGTGTCCATACCATGGATCCTTTCACATAGTCCTTATTGTTCAGATGGTTGCATCCATACCATGGATTCATGTTTTGATATCAAATATGTATATGTGTATGCATCCTTGATTTGCAGGTCTCTTGACAATGTTTGTTCTCGTCCTTGCAACAGCTCGTAAAGCATCTCAATTATCACTCCCTATTCTACCTTCATTCTTTAGGAGGCATCTGTTACACAATATTTTGTCACACATCCCTCACTTCCCCGTGACATACCCCAAAGTGCCCAAAACATGACCATCATGCAGTGTAATCATTTAGATATTCACCTCACATCCTCCCTAAACACTGATTGGAAAATTCCTTGAGCTTCCCCTGAAGGAAATGGCTATAAAACCCTAATTTTAGAATAATCTCTCTTATGATATTGAAAATCGTGATGGTCTCTAGTTGCACTATACTAGCCCGATGATGCCATCACTCTCTTTTCTTGAATGCTTGTGATGATCCATAAAAGGAAATTTTCCCAAGGAGGATGAGAAGCTTTGTAATCTAGAAGCTTCCAGAGCGACGACCTGCAGGTTGTTCGGCATGGATGAGGTCGAGTCTCTCAACTTTGCCTTTTGTTCTTATCCCTATGAGCTACCTCCTTGAGATGAGGGCCTACTCCTATATTTGGAGAGATCCTAACTCCCTTTCCCTGCCTATATATTCATCTTTTCCCATTCCCAAATGGTTGGCCTTTGGATATTTGTACCCTTATCATGAGATTGTGCCTACATGCTATTCATTTGGCTTGGAGAAGGAGTGCTTGGAGAGCTTAAGCTTGGACTTGGACATTCATTCAAGGAGAGCCTATTGACATCAAGGCTTGGTTATATGCTTCCTCCTTTATTCTATTAATATTCAACTGCTGGTTCATTTTCCATATATTTGTATGCTTATGTATCATTTATATTAATGCTTCTTGATCTATTAAGTAGGTTACTTTTGATTATGCTATTTGTATTTTCATGCCTTTTTTTTGTTTTGATATCTTGTGCAGGTGTTTAAACGTTGTGAGAAGTAGGACCGAGCCCGTGATGCAAGTGATTCAAGGTCTTCAACAAAGGAAGACTTGATAACATCAGAATGAGGTAGGCCATGTTCTTCGTCTCTTATTTCAATTGTAACTTAGGAAAGTGTCTCGTAGATTGTCACATAGGTTTCTATTCCCACTCATTGCGATAGAGGGATATTCTTTGTCCACAAACAGGATTTCCTAGACAACACCTTCAAATGAAAGACACAACTTTGGAATGTTTTGAAGAGCCGATTCCTTGAATGCTGAATAGGAAAAAACAAATGAGTTCCATAAGTCCAACAAGGTAGACATTTTGATTGAAAAATTTTCCACTTCCTGTGCATGGAGATCGTTGGGTTATGACTGTACAAGTTCTTGGAGCTGCTGATCAATAAGAGTGGATAGCATGTTCAAATTGAGGAAGTGTCTCCGGGTTTTTGGGTGAAGGTCATGAAGAATGCATTTAGTCACTTGGGATGTGTCTTCTAGCTGATTAATCTAAGCATTGAATTCATCAACCTGAGCCATGAGCTTCTTCTTTACCTATAGGTATGAAGTCATTATCGCTTGCTGGAGCAGGCTCTTAATATGATTGTGCAAGGGCTCTTAATATGATTGTGCAAGGGATAAATAGGTGCATTCTTCTTCACAAGGGTACGACTCCAATCATAAATTTGAGTAACCAGTTGATGAAATTCCTACATAAGTTGCGGAAAAATTATCGTGGACATAAGTGGATACCTGAATCTTGTCA
This sequence comes from Pinus taeda, assembly GCA_000404065.3. Lineage (NCBI taxonomy): Eukaryota > Viridiplantae > Streptophyta > Pinopsida > Pinales > Pinaceae > Pinus > Pinus taeda. The sequence goes on from APFE030050585.1 coordinate 29,232, forward strand.
CTGATACTGTATCAGGCACTAGAAGTCATGATTTCAGTGGTTGGCCACTAGAAACGAAGTGCTCTAACTGATCTTGCGATGATGATTCTCTCTGTATCACACCCTTTTGGTCATGTGCAATTCTATAAAGAACAGGGGCTTGAATGAAAGAAATAAGATCATGCTACTAGGTAGTAATGGAGATTACTTGATGACATTGTTTAGGGTCTTTCATGAAATCAACCACTTGCTCGGAAAAAATGAGTGAAGTTGTGGAAGACGACAAATGAGATGAGGTAGCATTAGGAGGTGGAATGGTTGATGGTGGAGGAATAATGGTGGTGGGTAGAATAGAAAAAGTGAAAAAGTTATAGTTTGTTTCCATGTCACCTTTCTCATTAGTGATAGTAGGGGAATCAAGATGACCATGTAAGGTTGCTTTAGATGAATGGGGTTTTTTGTTGTAGGTGGAATGCAGGGACGAGTGTTGTTCTTCATCAATGGGAACAACAACATCAGTGGACAGTGGCTCATCATCAAGATCAATGATGGTAGAAGCATGGGTATTGTTGTACCTCAAGAGATAGTTCCTAGCTATGGGGGAACCAGTGGCCAAGATATTTTGAGATTGGATAAAATAATTAAAATTAGTGGATAGAAGTACATTCCATGAGGGCTTGTAACCAAAATTTCTAGTTTTGAAACATTAACCTTCCAAAGCAGAATGGCCACACGGGCTGAGACTTGTAGAATGCTGGGATAGAGGAGTGGGTTGAAGAAGAATAGAGAACAAATTCCAAAGTAGGCTCTTAAGAATATATGCATTGTGGCCAAATTATCACTTGCAATGGCATGAAGTCATTCTGGACCGCATGAAAGAAAATCTCTTGTGATAGTCCAATCTCTCTACATTTGATATATGTGTTTCTTTCAAGAGAAAATAATTATATCACGAAAAAAAGTTGAGTATAAAAATAATTTCCTTCTTAAAATTCCCTCCAGATTACTTGGGCCCAATGTCTTTAAGAGCGCATATCTGCTCCTTCCCCATAATAGACATCATAGTCACAATACATTTTCTAGAACGTAAAAGCATTATACAATTACATATTCATAACACAATAAAATCAATATTTAATTATCCGCGTCGTATTATATAATATATATAGATATATTGTTTTGATTGTTTATACGAGTCGCTGTGTTAATAATCCGTCAAAATTGATGCTTTGGTGAAGTATGGATGTTAATTAATAGACTTTGGTGCTCGGTTTGAAATAATTTTGATTTATAGATTTGGCCTAGACTTAATTACTTTTCCTTAAGAAAAAAAGGAAACCCAATGCCTTTATGAAAAGCAGTTGTCTATAATGAGACTTTTTGAAAGTCTTTCTGGCCGGTTTTTCCGGTCAAAATCTGGTAGCAATTTATTGGAATCCCAAGTTTGATAGCTAGTTTCTGCACAATCAAAGGGTCCCAGGGGTTTTTGAGGGTGTTGAATCCAAATATGCAGTTAAAAAACCATTTTAACTGCTAAAAATCAAGATTTTAAAACCTCATTTTCTTCGCCAGATTCTGTCACCAGTGTGGAATCTCCAAAAGTCGCATTATAGCATCTGGTTCTTCGATCTCTTCACGGTTCTGCGGCTCTTCTGCTAGGGTTCAGATCTCGCAGATCCCTTCTAATAACATATAAACCAACGCGATTCTTTATGCAAATCAAAACCAACAACATTGACAAATGTCATTGTGACTGAGTGAGGTAGGGCTCACGGTTCTGCGGCTCTTCTGCTAGGGCTCACGTCTCTGCGGCTCTTTATGAAAACGGGATCGAGGGTTCACGGTTATATCACACATCTCGCAAGTCTCGCAGGTC